>CAUYSK010105753.1:0-52510 GCA_963575035.1 Avahi laniger
CCCCCAAATTTCATACGTTGAAACCCTAATCCCAACATAATGATATTTGAAGATGGGAGCTCTGGGAGGTAAGTAGATCCTTAGGGTGGGGCACTCAGGAGAAGCAACGTGTAAGAGTTTACTTCCTCCCTCTCTTTCGTCCATGTGAGGATACAGAAAAAAGGCATCCGTCTACAGATCAGGAAAAGAGCCCCCATCAAGAATAAAATCAGCAAGAACCTTGATCTTGGACTTTCCAGCCCCCAGAACTGTGAGAAATAAATTTCTGTTGTTTAAGCCACTCAGTCTACAGTATTTTAACAAAAACAGCCCTGACTATGGGCCAGTCCACAATTCAGCATCATTTAAGGAGGAAACTTGTATCTCACACAAAACTCCCCAAAACTCTGAAAATTTGAACCAAACACATTCCTAATCTCTACTTGCATCTCATCATATCAAACTAGCAAAGACAGCTGTGCATAATGCTTGGAGGGAACTGTCCATTGATCTGGCAAAATTTAATGTCACTTGGGCAAGATGTCATCAGTCCATGGCAGCAACTGCAATTACCTAAAGCAGGGGCAGGGAAAGGAAATGAATATTAATATATTTCAGAGGTAATATCTGGACAGTAGATAAAGCACAGGATGGAAAAGGCACTGGAACAGTTAATATGAGTTTTGAGGTTTCCCAGACAGAGCTTTAAATCCTAGTGACATCACTTGCCAGCTTGTTGACCTTGGGAAGGATAGTCAATATCCTTGATGCTCAGTTCTCATCCTAAAATGTATATAATTATACAGAATTCATAATTAATTATATAAAATAATCCATATACATTTTTTATGGGATGGACTGTATTTCTCCAAAATTCACATTGAACTCTTAACCCTGGCACCTCAGAATATGACTGTTTTTTGGAGGTACGGTCTTTAAATAGCTAAGCTAAAATGAGGTCATATGGGTGGGCCCTAATCCAATACACTCAATGTCTTCATAGAAAGAGATTAGGATGCAAGTATACACAGAAGGAAAACAACACAAAGACACAGAAAGAAGATAACAGTATACAAGCCAAGAAGAGGGTCCTCAGAAGAAACCAACCTCACAATAGCTTGATGTCAAAATTGTAAGAAAATTTCCATTGTTGAAGCAACACAGTCTGTGGTACCAAACTAATACAATGTCTTAAGCACAATACCTGACCCATAATAGTAGGTTTCTAGCACATGCTAGTTATTTGATTTACATAATATTTATAATATAGCATAAATAATAATAAATTTCATAATATTATTAAATGATAAATAACTAGATACAACTTCTTATCAAATTAGCCGCTTAAAGAAGTAACCCATTCATTTACAATGATTATTTGGTTCAAAATATTACCAGGGTGATGAAACATATTTTACTAAACTTTCTCTTTTTTTCCTTTTTAAGCTTGGAAAGTTCTCTAAAGCCAAAAGCTCCAGCCAGGTATGAAGGAGAAAGCAGTGCCAAGCTCTTCTTGTCAGAAGAAGCTGGTGCTTGCTGCTCTGTCAACAGAAGTGATGATAGAGTGGCCAGGTTGGTGCACAGAATGAAGAAGCTACAAGGGTGGGTCCAAAGGTGTGTCGAAAGAAAAATATTACCTTAGAAAAAAAACAATTCAGAAAAGACAGACCTGGCTAGGACAGAACTTCTACTGCACCCTTGGCTAAACCGATGTTCTTCGTGCTGTGTTTCCCACCCAGTCTTAGGATCCAGCCAACACCACAGTTCTACTTCTCATCACTCTGACCCACAACCAGTCTGAGCCTGTCCAAAGTCCCTATGTTGTAGTAAAAAATGTGTATTTTGCAGGCACCGGCAGTGGGCCAGGAACTGTGAAATACACCCCTGAATCTCAGAGAGAAACAACCATATTAAATAAACAGTAAGAGACAGAACTGAAATTCACATCCAGATCTTCTCATTCCAACTTCTGCTCTCTTTTGAGGCAGGCTGCTACAATCATGTGTGGATGCTGAGACACATAAATGTGTATCTGGACAGTGTAAGCTTGAGGGTGATAAAAGTATATTTAGTATGAAAATATTCTTCCAGAGTGGTGACGCAGAATAGGGAAAGGTGTTTATTTGTTCTCTCTTTTATCCTTTCCATTTTCACAAGATCACTATCGGGAGTACATGAAGATGTGCAATCAGAAGTCCCCTGTGTTATCTTAGCAGCTATTTCAGGTGAGTGGATACGTATTGAATTTTGGAGTCTAATGATCCAGGCTGTGAATCTGAGTCTTATAACTTTATAAACCTGTAATTATGAGTATGTTTCTTAAGGTCTCTCTAAACCTCAGTTTCCTCATCTGTAAATTGAGAGTTGTAACTGCTTTTTCTCAGGGTTTTGTGAGGATTGAATGAAAGAATTGATATAAAATGCCTGATATATATTAGTCAATGCTCAGCCATTCCAATGCCCTCTTCCCTCTGTAAAATTGTTGGAGACTCTATTTCTGGACTTCATCTTTCTGCAAGAAAATATATGTTGCCACACCATTGATTGCTTTTGCTCTTCTCTGTCTGCTCTAGAGGGGACTCAGGAATACCATAGTGACCATAAACATTCTTTGGATTGAACATGGGAAAATATTAACAGCCACATTATAGGTTCAAAATTCACCTCGAGAGGTGTTCCAGCATTTTGTTATGTTATTTGGCTTCATACATTCCTCACTGAATTTTCCTGCCTACCATGTTGGCAAGTGATACGAAACAAGGAAAAAATAAATTAGGAACCAAATTGTCTACTGGAATCAGTCACTCATTTTAGGTACCCTGAGGCTACATCTACAATGTGCCAAAACAACCAATCTATTCAGAAAGAAAATCTCTCAAGCTATTCATTTGCTATCAGATGTGTAACAGTTAACCTGATTCGATGAAGACATGGCCTTCATTTCTTTGTCATCTTTCCTTTATCTGTTCCTGGATTTTGAATGGTGATGACAAGCTCTGTTGAGTCATAAAAAGGAGAAATTTGACTGAAAATTTGATTTCCACTTTCTGTGTTTTTCGCTGGATGGACTAGGAGAACCAATAATTTCACTTGCGTGTGTACATTAAGGATTTAATATGAAACCACAGTCTAATCACTTCTAAAATGAATTTAGCTATGTTATAGTAAATCAGGGAAATGAAGCATGCTTCATAAATTTCATCATTATTAAAATAAAGGTCACATTCAAAGGAGGGGGGCACGAGATGGAAATTAATGCCTGGTTTTAAATGTTTAGGGATTAAAAATTTAAATTGCACAGCTCAATTCTGTTAATATTGAAGTGCATAATTTGAAACACTGGCAGTTTCAATAAAGAGGATTCAAATGAAGGAGTAAAAGTTTTAAAGTTTCCTCCAACTAACGGTGAATGTAAATCTCTTGGGAAGCCCTTTTAAAATATGGATTCCTGGTGCCCATCCTCAGGATTCCGATTCAGTAAGTAGGAGGTAGGGACACTGGGAAAAGCTCAATGTGTTTTTGAGAATCAAAGCTGTAAATGAAAGGGCTGCCCTCCTCCTCGCCCTTCTCTCTTGTTACCACCTTCCTTGGGCCTTAGATGCTCCCTGCCCAGAATCTTGTAATAAACCCTGTTGTTCATCCTAAGAATTAAAAGAGCCTCATATTTGTAGCTCCTCTTATGGAATATAAAATCACCCATGTGCTTAGTGTCAAATAAAAGCAAATCCAAACTTGTGTAAGGACGGGCTTTATTTTAAAAGTTTTGTGCAAGAGGGGAGGGAAGAAACACAAATGATGGAGGGATTTCTTGACCCATTTCAGCTTTCCAGGATCACAGGACTCATGTAAAGTTGAACACTTTAATTAGCCAATCTTTGTTTGACCTTGTAACCTATTCAACAATGATTGAATATGTACTATGTTCCTGAAATCCTCTTTGATTTTGGAAATGCAAATATATCTGTCGACAAAATGATTGTAGTCTAGCAGGAGGTATAGATAGGCATGCGGGATTGTAAAAAACGCAACGTATTTTACAATTTACGAATGTGTAAGCTGGTCTGGAAGAAAGGAGAAAGGGAAACCTCCTTTTCCTTTCCTCCCTTGTGCGGGTACTGCCCTGAAGAGGAAATAGCCATGTTTTAAGGCTTGTGGTATCTTATCTCCCAGTCCTCAGTCCTCCCAAAGAGGTCTAACTGGTTGCAGAGCTTGAGAAGAGGCCCTGGGGAAGTTTTTGTTTGTGTTTGTTCGATTGTCTGTTTTCCTCACAGAGATATATCATGTTTTCTGTTCTGCTTGTGAGATGATCTTCTGAGTAAAATCCTGGGACACTTAAGAAAGTCTTAAGAAAGGTCTATGTTTCCCCGACCCCACGGATGAATGAATGGGTAAGTCCACCTAATCCTGAGGATGGCATTAGGAGACAAGACCTCTAATTGGAAAATTCTTCATCAGTTTTATCATTAAAATAGCTGATATTTTCATCACGGTTTTTCTTATATCACTGGTGTGTCAGTAAATGTTTAACACTTGCCCTCTAGAAGGGGAAAAAAAAGTGATCTGTAGAATTTGAAGATTTCTTTGGCATAAATTTCTCAACTGTGGTTGATTTCAAGCTACCAACCAAAAGTGACTGACCATAGCATTGAGGTAAGATGCACACCACCAGCTCTTGCTACTTGGTAGGAGACAGCTCCAATACATCCTGGTCTGATATTTTGAAGACTCTAGAATGTATATTTTGAACTCTAAAGGGAAAAGTGGGTACTATTTATTGGATCTCCTAAATCCCCAACAGGAGTGGTTCACTGAGTTTCAAAAGTCAGAAAGAATATCACGTTGGATGTGTAGCTTGAGATATGTAGGAGACTACCTGAATTACAGAAAGGGGAGGAGGCATTCCAGGAATGGAGAACAATATATGCAAAGACCCATGAAATACTCTGGTGGAGGCAATTCAATGGGCCTGGAATCCATCATTCATATAGGACAATAATAAGACATGAGATTGCAAAGGGAATCTTTAATTTTGCAAATAAAAATTTACATGCCATATGAACCAAGGAGAAGACATTGTTCTTTAAATTCCACTAAAATCTAAGATGAGAGTTACTTTTAGGATGCAACCTCTGTGCAAAATACAACATGGAGAGCATACCAAGCACAGGTCGTGGCTGATCTAAACACCAAATAAAATAAAGCAAAGTTGATCCCCTCTCCCAGCAAAGTGAACTGTGCATTGGTGGCCCTGTTGGAGGTAGGGGCAATGAGGAGAGTAAGAGGATAATGAGGGACTGGATGTCTACGAGGAAAAGCGAATAAAGGAATCCAGCTGTGGGATGGTCAAAGAGGACAGAGAGACTCTCTAATGGTGGTGCTAATGCCAACAGGGATGATTACAATTTTATCAGGAGCAAACTTTTCTTGAACAGTTACCATATGCCATGCCATTACCAACTGACACTGTACGTACATTGCAGAAGCTAAAGCAATTCCATCTTAGATGCTAACTGGCCATGTGGACTTCTGATTAACCCCTATTCTGGGAGTGCCTCTAGTTTTCTACTTTACCTACTGTTACTGTAAATCCTGCCCTTGGATCAAAACAACCTTGACCATAAGTCCTGCTCTTAGGCAGATTCATGTAGCATTCTTGCCTTTCTCTGACAAATCGGCCTCTATTGTTCTACACGTTCATTCTCTATGGCACATATAAGCCCTGGGTCTGAGGGGTAGTGGTGTAGTGGTGTGGGGATCCACCACCCTGTCTCACAGCCGCCCAGATATGACTTCCATTTATAAATCTCCGTTAAATGTTTCTTTCTGAGAAACTGGCTATGTCAGCCTCTTTCTTTAGCCTCTCAGCTTCCTGAGACTTTGGGGATAGGTGTTTAGAGACTTTCTCACTACAGACCAGCATTAATGCTTTTATGCCTCCCAGTAATCCTAAAAGACAGGTGTTCCTATGTATGTCTATTTTCCAGTTGAGGAATGCACTGAAAGGCTAAGGAACTTCAAGGTTATCCAGCTTGTATGTGTGAAAGCCTGGATTCAAAGCCAGACAGAGCACACACTTAGCCACCCCACTATACTGCCTCTTGAAGGAGACATTAAAGAACCAATATACCTACTACAGATTTTATATCACTTGACGTGGGGTGTATGCGAATCCCAGCTTCTCCACACAATCCATTCCACTCATGAATTCTCTATGATATTGGGTATGTAGCTTATTTGTTTATATCTATGGAAACTAAGAAAGGGCTGAGTGGACACTATTCTTATATGCAGTAACAAAGACAGCATATGAGAAAGAGACTAGAGAAGGAAGAGAATGCCATGAAAATAATAGCTTCCTTCACCTTGAGATTCACCAGAAAAATCAGAGCATTTTGATCTGTGCAGATCATGAAATACAGGTGTTCTTACCTCAATATGTTGGGGCTGACAGAACCTAGCAGATTCTGGGTATGCACATGCTATGCTTTCAGTCTTCCCTCCCCACAAAACTGCAATAGACAGCAACACAATTCAAACAAACTTACAAGGGGATTTATTAAAAGGATACAGGAATATTTCACATATGAGCTGAACAATCAAACCTCCATAAAACAGGAGCCAGAGCAGGCTGGCCCACAGCACTAAAAACATTACCTTCTCTCTCACTATTTCCACACTTCTTCTTTGAGTATGCTGATTCCATATTCTCCTACCACAGGCTGGATTTTCCGTGTGGCAAGGCACGTAAGGTCACGGGCAGCTTCCAAGCTCACATCAACATGAGGTCATTACACCAATGGAAATGTCCTTCTCTTGTAGATCCAATGTGAAAAATCGTAAGGAAAACTTTTGACCTGTCTTGCATCAGATGTAGTCATGCTGGACAGGGAGGTGGAAAAAGGCAGATCTTTTTGAAAAATGTTTTGAAAAAGCAATTCACAGAAGAAGTAGATGCCATTCAAGATAGGCAAATAAGTAAGTTCTCACCACATCTGGAATATACAGTTAGTGCTTAACAATTGATATCATATGCTATGCAATGTTTTGAGAACTCCATGTTCTTATTAAATCATTAAGTCTTACATGCTTTATAGTGGTCCATGCTCTAAAGTCAATACATTAACCATAGTTAAGTTGATCAAATATAAAAATATATCTTTAGTAAGAATGGGGAATCAATGCTCTATCTTAAAGACATTGTTGGGGATTTGGAATGGGAACACATTCAGCCTTGTTATCCACTAAAATTCTAACCAATAAGAAAAGATAGAAATTACTATCAAGTGGAGTCCAAGCTCTCACGTTTACTAATGGTTCAACAAAAACCTATTCACTCCCAAAGGTCTCATTTCTAATACTTGCTATCAGAGGACAGTCCTTGAGCATGAAGACAAAAAGGTGTTTTCACTCCCAGCTTTGAAGCCCCTAGGTGCACCATGCAGGTCTTTCATAATGACTACACTAATAAAATATTGCAAAGCTGCAGACACTTGACATCCTGACAGGCCAGATGAGTATAACATACGGAAAAAGAAAATGGAAGAAAAGCAAGAAGGCAAGAAAGTACAGACATTCACTGAGTTTGGGTTCAGGCCGATACAAGAGGTCAGGGGCCAGGAACATGGTCTCTCCCCAGCATCTCTATTCTCTATTAAAATGCAACCCAATGTAGTTAGATTATTTTTTCCTTCTGCCTTGGGGAGCAGAGAGAAGCAATAGGCCTTCCACAGCTCTTCCCTGCAGAGCAGATGGATTGCAAAAACTTGCTTTCCCTACATTATGATGTAGAGAAATGAGGAGAGTTCTCCTTCCTCAAGAGTTCTACCTCTTGCCATTCAGTTTTAGCATAAAAGGTTGAAGAACTCACAACCCACTTCCTCAACAATTATTTCCAACGTGTAGAAGATGTTCCCAAGGGTGTCTCTCCTGCTTCCTTCATGCAGTCCAACTATACTACAACAAGGAACCCTTGTATAATCAACTGAATATAGAGATGCCTCCTGCCCTCTGGTTTCTGCCTTCAAAATAATCTGGTTCACCTCATAGTATAGAGCGATGTCAAGTTTTCTTATGACATAGACCAATGTGTCCCAAATGTTATCACACAGAGAACATGTCTTTGCTCCTTTTCACTTATTGCACTTATTTCACTTATTACATTACTATAGAAGCAGCATGCCTTTGGCTTCTAAAGGCTTAGAAGTTTGGTGGCCAAATATGCATTTTTACCACACCCTTTCCTAGCCCTGATTTAGATTCTTTTGTGAGAAAACTAGAACAATGACCATCATAGCCCTCACTCTATGCAAAATAATGTATTCTCTGACATTGAAGCATTGTCTCCAGATACTGCTTTTGTACCTGGACTATCTCATCCCCTAGACGGCTTCCTCACTGGCCCTCCATACCTGGTCTATCTGAATTAGCATCAGTCCTCCACCATAGAATGAAGACACGGCACTAAGACATTCTTTAGAACATTCCTTTGACAAACTTCTAAATGCATTTTGAGAAGAATAGTTGTGTCTCATGTAACCATTGCTGACTTTGGGTTTTTAACATTGGTACGTTTTGCCTCCCTCATGTGATGGGTTCTGCTTTCAAAAGTTATCACCCCAACGTAGTCTGAAATTGAATCCAAGATTCTAAAAAGATGATTCTCAATACATCCCTTTAAATTCAGAATACACAAACACACACACACACACATAAATATGTATCTTCTCTGAGTTATAATAATTGTACTTATTGAAGAATTTTCTTTAAAATGTTTAGGTTTTCATTTTCCTAATAAATTCAATTTTTTTTTTGGCATTTGTTTGATGTGATGCTTATTGTACAAAACAGCAACATAAGTAAAGATGAGAATTGCCTCAGGGCTTACACTGAATTCTCCATGGGCAATGGTGAAATACAGTGTACATTTTTCCCACAATATTAAGTGAAATACTTTCTATAAGGAGAATTTTTTAACTTGTAAGTGAATTAAATTGTAATATAGATAGAGTTTGTCCAAAACCTGAAGTTTTTTGAATTTTTCAAGGGTTTTTAAACAGAATTTTTCATTTTTATTGCAATTATTAATGCACTATATACTCACTTATAAGAATTTGAAAAATATAAAAAGGATACAAAGAACATAAAAATTCTACATGACTTCTCCCCCTCACACACACCACAAGGAAATAGTACAGCAACATGTTATAATGATTATAATATATTTCCCTGGGTTTGATAGAATCTGTATTTTATCTTGCCTTTTGTTTGCTTGTGCTTCTTATTGTAGTGATTTTGAAAGTACATAACCAGTTTTTACTTCTGCTAGTAGATGCTCTTACCTTTAAAAATGTTCTTCGACCTTTATTTGTCTGTTATGAAAGTCCAGAATAAAATTGTCTCTGTGAATCCTACTTAATCATTATTAATATAATGTGAAGTCAGGAAGTTAAAAATCATTTCAATTTAATTAATTTTAGTTTGAATTGACAAGATATTTTAGTTATTATTTAATAAATTTAATATTTAAATATATGTACATTGATTTAATATTAATAATACATTGTTACTTGCATTTAAATTCACAAACTATGAATAAGCATTTCCACAGATACCATGAACCCTTTTAAATTATTTCTTGATTTTCTACTTTTAGAGAATTTCTTTAATCAAAATTGCATATACTTTTCCAACATATTTTAGTTTTATATTGCAGACAAGAAATGTGAAATGAGATTAATTATTCTTTTGAATGCAGCTTTCAGTAATTGTGTTTTGTTTATTTTCCTACCAGAATTCAAGTAGACTTGTATTTAATTCTTAAATATGGCACAGTTCAACAGTGTTTTGCTCTCTTCTGACATGGACAAATATACTTTTGTTAAATTGACTCTCCCATAGGTAAAATTGCAAACTGTAGGCAGAACACAAATTACTACACCTGAAGATACTGGAGAGTGAAAAAAAAAGGTAGGAAATTCTGGACAGGGATCAACAATTGGAAAAATAAAATGGCATGAGATGAGTCTCCCTACTTTTATGGCTTTCAGCGTGAGGGTAGACTGCAGTGGGCAGTGTCAGGCATCCAAATCTCTGACAGACGACTGCAGTATTTTTGTCTTGAAGAATTAGTAGAAAGAACTTGGGGTTATCACAGCTGGCAAAAAGTAAGAAAGAAACATGAGAAATGAGAAAGCAAGGGGGTTGCGTTTCAAATTCTGTGTGTAACCTCTACTGAAATTTCTGCCTAAACCCTGAAATATACATGTGTTGGGAAAGCTCAAAGCAGATCACTTAAAAATAAAATAACTAAACTGAGATATGAGGTGCTACTAAAAAGACAAAGACTGTAATTTGAGTACAACTAAGATAATTGAAAACCAAAAACCAAAATCAAAAAAACCAAACCAAAACCAAAATCAAAACTTTTTAAAGGAATATATACAACCTAGTCTTCACATCATAATATTTAACATGTTATGGATACAGTTTAAAATTATCCAACATATGAGGAAATAAAAAATATGTGACCCATGATCAAGAAAAACAAAGAAAAGACTATCAAAAAATTGCCTCATATGTTAGAATTATTACATGATAACTTTAATGCAGGTATTATAATTATGCACAGTGAAATAAAGAAAAACCTGCTAGCAATGAATGAAATAATGGGACTTTCAGCAGATAAATAGAAAATATAAAGTGAGAAACCAGTGGAAATTGTATAACTAAAAAATATAAAGTCTAAAATTAATTTTAAAAATGACTTAAAGTTTTCCTTCCTTCTGTGCATCCGATTGGTTAGTTTCAATTTAATAGTGAATACAAGTGGTGTTTGTTTTTCCATTCTTGTGATACTTCTCTTAGGAGAATGGTCTCCAGTTCCAAATAGATTGTTTCAAAAGGTACTAATTCATTTTTTATGGCTGAGCAGTACTCCATGGTATACATATATCACATTTTATTAATCCACTCATGAATCGATGGGCACTTGGGTTGATTCCACATCTTTTCAATTGTTTATTGTGCTGCAATAAACATTCAAGTAAAGCAGTTTTGTTTTTTTGGGTTTTTTTTTTGATAAAATGACTTTTCTTTTTTTCCTTTAGATAAGTACCCAGTTGTGAGATTGCTGGATCAAATGGTAGGTCTACGTTTAGTTCTTCGAAGAATCTCCATACTATCTTCCATAGAGGTTGCACTAGTTTGCAGTTCCACAGTGTGTAAGTGTTTCTCTCTGCATCCAAGCCAACATGTATTGCTTTGGGACTTTTTGATAAAAGTCACTCTCAGTGGGATTAGATGATATCTCATTGTGGTTTTGATTTGCTTTTCTCTGATGATTAGTGATACTGAGCATTTATTCATATGTTTATTGGCCATTAGTCTATCTTCTTTTGAAAAGCTTCTCTTCAGGTCTTTTGTCCACTTTTTAATGGGGTTGTTTGATTTTTTTTCTTTCTAATTTGTTTGAGCTCTTTGTAGATTCTGGTTATTAGCACTTTATTGAATGTATAGCATGTGAATATTTTCTCTAATTTTGGAGGTTGTCTATTTGTTCTGTTGATTGTTTTCTTGGCTATGTAGAAGCTTTTTCAATTAATCAAGTCCTATTTATTTATTTTTGTTGTTGCTGTGATTGACATTGGGTCTTCTTTATAAATTCTTCATTTAGGCCAATATCTAGAAGAGTTTTTCCAACATTTTCTTCTAGAATTTTTATGGTTTCCTGTCTTAGATTTAAATCTGTTGTCTATCTTGAATTAATTTTTGTAAGTGGTGAGAGATATGGATCCTGTTTCAATCTTCTAAATGTGGTTAACCAATTTTTCCAGCACCATTTATTGAATAGGGATTCTTTACCCCAGTGTATTTGCTGTCTAGTTTTTCAAAGGTCAGATGGAAATATGTGGATGGTTTATTTTCTGTGTTCTCTGTTCTGTTCTATTTGGCTATGTCTCTATTTTTGTGCCAGTATCATGCTGTTTTGGTTACTATATCCTTGTAGTAAAACTCAATGGAAACCATTCAGGTAAGGGGGGGTACAGGTGAAGTCATACCTAACAAGTACAATGAGCAGACTCTGGATAATGGACACACTTATAACTTTGACTCAAGCAATACAAAAGCAATCCATGTAACCAAAACATTTGTACCCTCATAATAATCTGAAATAAAAGAACAAATGACAACAACAAACAAAACAAAGCAAAAAACAATTGAGGGAAAAAACAATAAAAATAACAATACAGCAATAAAAAGATACAGATTAAATATGCAAATCAAGATAAATGTGAAGAAAACAATGCACAGACAAATTATAATCAAACTAGTGAAAACCAAAGATAAAGATAAAACCTTAAAAAACATCCAGGAAAAAAGTGACACATTAAAAGCAATTTTAATTATCTCTGACTTCTTATTAAAAACTGTGAAGTCCAAAATATAGTTGCATAACACATTTAAATGGCTCTAGGAAAACCAATAGCCAAAACAACAGCCAAAAAACCCCTGTAAACTTATTATACTATATCAGTTGGAAATAACCTTCATAAATGAAGCCTAAATAAAGATGTTATCAGAGAGAAAAAAGAAAGGAAGTTTATCATTAGCAGACTTACATTGAAAGAAATGTTAAAGGAAATCCTTTAGACTAAAAAAAAAATGAAACCAAATGAAAACTCAAAACTTCAGAAAAGCCAAACGCCATTTGATATGGTAAATATCTGAGAAAGATCTAAGATGCTGGACTAGAAGGAATCTGTACATGCTTCTCTCAAGGAGAGGATTGAAAGTTGCAAGTATATGCTTACCTATGGATGGACCCTCTTGGAGAGAACATTGGAGAAGGAATGAGAGACACTCAGAGTGAAGGAGAGGTGAATGAGGAGATCCACTTGCCAGGAACAGAAGGTGCCTGGGGGAGATGCCTACACATGAGGAAGGGACAAAGGAGAGAAACTCTGGGCTCCACACTCCCACTTTGGACACAGTGAGGGGTCCCTCACCACCACTTCAGGGAACTGTTTGAAGACCGTACAGTAATGTGTCACTGGAGAGGGGTCTCAGCAGAGAACCTCTAGCCTCTGGGTTATGTCCTGGGTTGCTGCATCTGATGCCATTCTGAGTTCTTGGGTCCAGAGCACCTGCTCTACACAGGGATCGACTTCTCTGCAACCACCTCTGCTTTGCCCCTGTCAGGTCAGGATGGAGCAAGGAGAGCAGGTGCTCTTATATGCCTCATAAGTGGGAGCCAAGTGCCCCCTCAGGGGAGAATTGTAACAGAGAAGGTGCTGACACCCCTTGAGAGGTCCCATGGTAACAACCTCAGTGGGATCGGCATGGGGAGAGATGCTCAGCTCTCTTGCAGCCCAGCCCTTGTGGACCTGCACACTGACCGGTGGGTCACAGGCCCTGGTGCCATGCACCACCTGATAGGCCATACCCCCATGACACCACTTTCCACTATACCTGTGGTCCAGCACTCTACCACAGACCTGATAGCCATAAGCCAATCCCCACTGTGTGCCACCATTACATCTGGATCTAAGTGGGATGAATGTGTGTAGCCCTAACAGCCTGAGCCACTACCTAGATAGCTTCACACAATAGCCACTGCCATTACCATGGAGAGACCCAGGTAGAGTGATCTCTTGCAATGCTCACCTCCATGGAGAGGAATTCCCCCAGCCTCCCTCCTAAGCTTCCAACAGTAGCCTGGGGATCAACTCTCTGCTCCACACAAAGGACCAGCTTGGACTGTGACAGCCATAGAGTAACAGGACAATGCAGAACAGCTACATTACAGGATCTCAGTGCATTCACCCGTCTTCTGCCAGCTTGACCTTCCAGAATAAGACACAAATGTACCATCTAGGAATCTCTCTTAATTCTCACTAAATAGTAGAGTTCCCAGCAAAGGAGAACAGGTACTCCACAAACCTACAGGCCATGAATGGAGAGAAGAGGTTTCAGATGAGAAGAAAGCAGCTAAAGAACTCTGGCAACATGGAAAAACCAATTAGTTTGACACCCCAAAAGGATCACAATAGACCTGTGGAAATGGACTCCAACCAAAAGGAAATTGTCAAAATGTCAGAAATGTAATTCAGAATAGGGATGGCAAATAAGATGAATGGGATTGAGGAGAAAGTTGAAAACCAACACAAAGAAGCTAAAAAAAAATTTCAGGACATGAATAAAAAGAAAAAGTCACTAAAGAGATTGACAACATAAGAAAAGATATGAAGAATAAGAAAAGATAAGAAAATTTTAGATACAGCAGAAAGCTTCAACAATGGGCTAAACCAAGCAGAAGAAAGAATCTTAGAACTTGAAGATGAGGCTTTTACACTAAACCATCAGTCAAAGATGTGAAAAAAAACAGTAAAGTAGAAGAAAGAATCACTCAGAGAAATATGGGACTTTGTAAAGCAAGCCAACATATGAATTATAGATATTTCTGAGGGAGAAGAAAAAGCAAAACACATCGAAAACTCATTTGAGAGAATTATAGAGGAAAGCTTACCTGTTATTGCCAAAAATTCAGATACTCAGACACAAGATGGTAATTGAACACAATGGAACATCTCCAAGACACATAATAGTGAAGGTGGTCAAAGTCAAAATGAAGGAGAAAATTCTAAAAGCTGCAAAATGAAAGCAAAAACTACCCTACAAAGGAACTCTCATCAGGCTAACAATGGACTTCTCAGTCCAGAGACTTTACAAGCCAGAAATATTTGGAGCCCCATTTTCAGTCTTTTTAAACACAAAAACTACCAGCCAAGAATTTTGTCTCCTGCAAAACTAAATTTCATAAATAACGGAGAAATAAAAACTTTTCCAAACAAGCAAATATTAAGGAAATTTGTCACTACTAGACCTGCCCTAGGAGAAATGCTCAAAAGTACTATATACATTCAACAGCACAACAGGTATCCAGCAGTGTAAAAGCACCCAAAAGTTAAAGCTCACAGTAGTTGAACAGTACTATTACTCCACTTAAAAGACATAGACTGTCTAAATAAATGAAAAATCAAGCCCAAGTATATGCGCCAAGAAACATATCTAAGTTCCTAAGAATTGCACAGATTCAAGATAAAGAGAGAGAAAAAAATATTCCACACAAATGGAAACGAAAAACGGGCAGATGTAATCATTCTCATATCAGATAGAATTGACCTTAAATCAACAATGATAGAAGAGACAAAGATGGTCATTATGTAATGATAAAGGGGAAATTAAGCAAAAAGATAATAATCCTAAATACATATGTGCCAACACAGGAGCTAACAAATTCATACAACAAATTCTACTGGATCAAAGCAAAGAAATAAATAGTACCATCATAATAGCTGGGGACTTCAACACCAACTGACAAAATTGGACAGATCAGCAAAGCAGAAAATCAATAAAGAAATACTGGACTTAAATGGGACTCTAGAACAAATGGAACTAACAGACATTTACAGAACACTCTACCCCAAATATATACTCTCTCATCAGCACATGGGACACTTTCCAAGATTGGTCATATATTAGGCCACAAAATAAGTTTCAGTAAATTCAGAAAAAATCAAATTATACTTTGTGTATTCTGAGACCACAGAAAAATAAAACTAGAAATCAATTCCAAGAGAAACTCTCAAATCCACACAAAGTCATAGAAACTAAATATCCTGCCTCTGAATAATGCTTGGGTCAATGATGAAATTAAGATGGAAATCCAAAGATTCTTCAGACTGAACTGGGAAAGGCAGTAGTTTGCAGCTCTCACCCCCTACAGTGCCCCATAAAAGTGGTCTTGAACATGAAACATCTGTTTAGTGATAGATACAGAGCCTTCATAGTCTGTGCTGGGCTAGTCCTTTGTGAAGAAGCACCTTTCCCTAGTCTGGACTTTGATGTATAATCCTTTGTTCTGGCCCTCAAGCATGCCCCCAGCTTCCCACATTTCAGATCTAGATTCCTATGGGGGAGGTAGAGGGGTCTTGCTGCTGCACTACGTGCTGAAGTGAGGTGCGTGCAGCCACACCTCCCATCGGCTATGGAGTGGATCCCCTGGCCCTAGGGAACTGATGCCTTGACCAGCCAGAGATTGGATTTTGTGCCCACATTCTCTATCCTCTTGTTGTAAATAAACACTGTATCACTTGAGCCTAGTGTACACTTTGTTCTCAGCAACCAGGAATCATGCAGTGATCCCCACCATTGGGAAGCACCTATCTGCCTTTTAACCTTGGTTGCAGAGCCTGGCCACCCAGGGAACAGTAAAACAATCTTCGTGACTTAGTATAAGCAAAGGTGATGTAGATAGGTCATAGAAAATAATATTAACATTTATGAAAGAAAAAATACAAATTAGATTTTATCAAACTTAAAAATATCTGCTCCTCAAAATATACTAATGAAAATAAATAGGGAAGCTTGGATTTGGGGAAAAAAATATTTACAAGGAATGTATCTTACCAAAAAACCTGGTTTACAAGATGTATAAGGAACTCCAAAACTCAATATTATGAATAAGAAGTTAAAAAACCCAATTTAAAAAATGGCAAAATATTTTGACAAAACCTCCACAAAAGAAGATACACAAATGGCCAATAAGCACATGAAAAACTACTTACTAACATTAGTCATTAGTGAACTTTAAAGGAAAGCCACTACACAATACTATTAAATATGCACCGAAATGTCTACGTTTAAAAAAATAAATAACACCAAATTTTGGCAAAGATGAGGAGCAAGAAGAACTATCATATATGATTAATGGTAATGTGAAATTTTTTAACCACTTTGGGAAAAGTTCTGTAGTTTTTCATAAAATTAAACACACTCTATGACATATAAATTCTGTTCCTGGGCATTTATCCAAAAAGAAATGTGGATGTGTTTTCACAAACACACAAACAAAAGTTATACACAACTGTTCACAGTAGTTTTATTCCTCATAGACAAAAACCGAAATTAAAAGATTGAGATTGAATTTAAAAACCTGCTACATTTGTACAACAGAATGGCCCTCAGAAGTAAAATAAAAAAAAAAAAAAGAAAAGGACAAAAAGGAAAAAAAAACATTATATTGGTACAAGCAATGATAAGGGGAAACTCAAAATATTTGATGAATGAATGAAGCCCCTGACAACAGAGTACATATGTTGTGATTCCATTTAAATGAAATCATAGAACAGGTGAAACTAATGTGCAGGGAATCAGAATAGTAATTGTTTCAGGGAGGCAGGGTGAAGGTAGGGACTGAAGAAGGATGTGTGTGAGCTGGTGGTAATGTTCTCTGTTTTGACAGGGACTTGGGTTACACAAGTGCATGCTCTTGTCAAAATTCAGTGAATGTAGAGCAGAATGCATCCATTTTATTGAACATAAATTGTATATCTAAAGACAAAAACACATTTATCAACTTTAGAACACTGGTTAATAATATGCATTCTGAAATATTTAGGGGGCATACACAAGTGTCTGCAATTTACTTTGAAATGCATAGTAAATAAGATAGATTGATAGATGGATAGGATGATGCATAGAATAGATATGTAATAAACAAATATAATGAAATTCTAATTCATAGTGTTAAAAGATAAACTTATGCATATTAAATTTTTTTTAAAGTTTATTTGAGCATTCAATGAATCATGAATTGAGCAACAACAGACAGAAAGCAGTTTTTAGCACACCACTGAAAGAGAAGAATTTTATAAGATGTTTGAGGAAGCAAGACAAAGAAAACATGTCTGATTGGTTGCAGTGGAAAGTCTACTAGCTAGAGGTTAGTTGGTGGTTTCTAATTGGTAAAGTCTCTAATTTTGTTTTACTGGTTACACTGGGCTTCAGTTTGCTTACTAAGAAACTAAAACTTGGGGCCTTTTCAGCTTTATGACTTTTCAGTTAATTTTCTGTTAACAATAGAACCAAGATGATATGTATTTGGTGTTCTTTATACAGTTTCTTCAATTATTTTATATATTGGAAATATTTTATAATAAAATGTCAGAAATATTCAACAATTTTTAGATGTTTGTCTGCTTATTTAAATTTTTCCTGATATTCATCAGATACTCTTGAGTGATAAATATAGGCATTCTGAATTCAGGGAAGTTTCCTTCACTGATATTTTGATTGCTATTCTCATCCATGTTCTCTGGTCGTATCTTCAATTATTTGTAGATTGCTCCTTGATTGCTGGTCTTCCACATCTATCATCTTCTCAGGTATAATTTTCATGCCCTTAGCCATTTTCCCTTAACCAACTTTTTTATCCAAAAATGATGATTTTATTTTCTGCATTGTGAGTTCTTATCCTTGCTGTTCATGATACCAATTCAAATTCACCTATTCGGTTTTTAATTTCAAGCTCCCTTTTACTTTTTCAGCTCCGTTTTCAACTCAGTCTCCTTCTCAGGTACTTTTTCTTTAATGCCATGTGTTTTCATCTCCTAATTTTTTTTTTTTTAATTCTGTTTTACAGTTAACATTTTCTTGTTCTTCACTGATAACACAAAGCAAATGGTTTTAAACTTTTTTGTTTATTTCTGGTGTAAAGTCTTTTTAAAATTGCATTTCTCCTGCATCATGAGTACAGTAACACTTTTCTTTTTCTTATTCAAAATTATTGATCAAATGTTTTTATGTCCCACAAAATTCCTATGTTGAAGCCCTGATCCCCAGGTGATGGCATTTTAGAGGTGAGGCCCTTGGGAGGTTTAAATTAGATCTTGACAATGGGACTCTCATGATCAGATTAGAGCCCTTTTAAAATGAAAAAAAGAGAAGGATCTCTGCCTCTCTCCCCCCAAAACACACATCCGGGAAAGGCCATGTAAGGTCATAGTGAGAAAGCAGCCATCTGCTAGCCAGGAAGAGGGTCCTTAACAGAATCTGTTAACATGCTGACCTTAGACTCTCCAGCCTACAGAACTGCAGAAGCCTGTTGTTTAAGCCACTCAGTCTACGATATTTTGTTATGGCAGTCACAGCAGATTAAAACATTCAATATGTGTTTTAACTCCACTGTTGGAAAATTTTAAAGGATTTACACAAATTTTAATTAGAGCAATAACCAGAACCAGTGAGTACCAATTACCAATACATACCAGAGCCAGCCCAGCCTTTGCTCTACGCAAGATGATGTCCTCTCTGTCATTGAAGCACTATCTCCAGACTCAGCTTTTGCACCTGGAATATCTTACCTCCTAAGTGGCTGCCTTTCTAAGAGACTTCTTGGGAAAACCCAATGGCCCTCCAAACCTGGTCCATTTGAATTTGCAGCCATCCTTCCACGCAGAATGAAGAGACTGCACTAGGACATTCTTTGGAACATTCAAAGATTCAAAGATTCCAACTGCATCTTGAGAATAGCAGTTCAGGGCTAATGTAGCTATTGCGGACTTTGGGTTTTTAACGAAAAAATGTTTACCTTTTCTGATAGCTGTAGCCTGAGTTTGCCTTAGAATGAGAGGTGCCAAAAGGGGCTAGTGTGGAAATAAAATAATATTGTCTCAGATAGCACAGCCTGGAGTACATATAAATGTACAAAGATGGGTGTGGGGGAGGTTAAGTCAAACACCACTGACCATCAGCTGTCTCCATATTCCTATGTATTAAAAATATATAAATTTGTATTTTTAATATCTTTTTTAAGTATATCACTCTGTACAATAGAGATAATAACTTCTAGAAAACAACTCAAGCACAAATAAGAGGGACACAGGTGGGGTACATCCTCAAGAGGTGATGATTCTTCTTTTTTTTGTTAGAGACAGAGTCTCACTCTGTCTGGAGTGCAGTGGTGCAATCATAGTTTACTGTAACCTTGAATTCCTTGGCTTAAGTGATCTTCTTTCCTGCCTCAGGCACTCGAGTAGCTGAAACTCTACAGGCGCATGCCACCATGCCTGACTAATTATTATTTTTTTTCTTAATAGAGGCAGGGTCTCGCTGTGTTGCCCAGGTGATAATTATTATTCTTATTGACAAAATAATTGAGTAGTTTACACAGAGTAATGAAGAAATACATTTTAATTAATCTGAATGCTAGGTACAATTGAATAGCAATTCATTTGTGTAGTTAAATGAAAAGGATAAGTTAAATAATATTGCAAAATTCCAAATAGAAATATTGTCCTACAGAAGCATGTGTGAAAATATCACATTCCACTTTTATGAAATAAGAGACTGATGTACTAATTCATCTAGTGGGTGGACTTCTCTGTCTAGAGGGCCAAGGTAAGATCTCATGTCAGGACTGATCCCAGGGGCCTGGTTTCTGGGCTGGATCTGAAATCTTCATGTGATCTTTGCTCTGGTAAGCTTCAATGCCTGTTCCTGACATCATCCTCACACTGGCACTTGGAAAGGAGCATGTGTCTCAAAAGATTCCTAAGACGTTCAATAATGTGTAGAACCTGTGCTTTTCTCTAAATAACAATAAAGCCCAAGAGATTAGGGATCTCTTATTACAAAGAAGATAGCTTTATAATTATATTGTCAGTAGTAGCCATGGACAGAGAAGAAACCTGCCGTCAGAATTAGGATTTCATCTGTTCAGGTGCCACGAAGTTTGAATTTCCAACATCAGTGGCTGGGTCAATGATCTCCTTGCATATTACTGTTTTGTCAAAAGCAATTACAACGAACAGACCAACTTCTTTTGTGCCTTAAGACCTTGACGTAACTTATTTATCACATATTAGCTGAAGACAAAGCCAATATGAAAAGATGGGCTTTCTGCAGGGTAAATGCAGAAATGAAAACAAGAGAAGGAAAGATGAAGGTTTGGGGGAAAAAATATTTTTGTGATGCTCCTGTAATCATAACTGTGAGAAGCAATGTGGTAGAGGGGAAACGACTCTGAATGGAATGAGGAGGAACTGGGCTCTAGTCCTGACTTCTTTACCAGCCAAGAGAGTAACCTTGTACAAGGTCACCTTTCCTTGCTGAGTCTGTTTTTTCATACGTGAAACCAGACTAATAATCACCACTCTGTCCATCTCAGAAGACACTGCTTACTCAACTCCAAATGTAACATTCTACAGTGACCAGAACAGCTTTGGTCGATGTGCAGTTGTCATTCCCCTGTGATTCTTTCAGAGCAAAAACAGCCATGAGAAGAAAGAATAAAAAAAAAAATGAAAAGAAAGTATACGCTTTGGAAATAGAAAAGCAGCTTTGATCAATAAGAACTTATTGACCAGCTACCATGTTCCCTCTTAACATGGTGTAAAAATCAAAAGTGTAAGATGTGATTCCTGCCCAAAAAATGCACTGAACGCTTTATGTGTTTGTAGCTCACATTTATCAAGGATTGACTGATGGTAGAAACTATGCTAAGTGTATCATCTGCTGCAATCTCACAATTGCCTTATGATGTTTATAATATCTCTAAACACAGTAAACTGTAGAAAGAAATTCTATTAGTGGTTTCCAAATTTTGATGTGGATAAAATTCACTTGGAGAATCTGTTATGAAAGTGCATGAGTTACATTCCTGAGGATTCTGATTCAGCATGTCTGCAAGATAGCTTGGGAATTTACATTTTTAGCAAATTCCCCAGGTAATCTGAAACAGGTGGAATATGGGCCACTTATTTGTACAGAAGCACTTCTAAACGTTGTTAAATATGACATGCCAGGGCACATAGAGATGCTGGAGGCTGAATATATATGACTGCAAGCATCACCTCAAGCACTTGTTAAAATATAGGATCCCAGGCTTATTCCTTAGAGGCTCTGATTTAGTAAACTGAGGACAAGCTCTCCATGATCTGTATTTTTGTTGTTGTTGTTAAGGCAGATGTCTTAAGTGATTCTTATGCCCAGGCAAATTTGTAATTTAAGTGAATTTTGTGTAATTACCTGGTAACATCCTATCAGAAGAACTAAAACCCATTCCCCAGATTCTCAGGTTAGGGTTCTCTCAGTACACTGCCTGCTTGGAAGAAAAATGGGGTCTGCACAGATTATTGCACCGTCCTGATTCAGAAAAATGTAAGGGATATGTTGAGTTCCCTTCGTTCGTGCAGCTGTTTCAGGTGTCCGTGGTGCATTCTCAGAGCCAGCGTGCTGTTTAAAGCTCATCACAAAGCACTTCTAGCATGGAAATTGTTGAACAGAACGCCTGCATGTCATGTCTGATGAGGGGTAAAAACAAATCCATGGAAAGTGTTGTCACAGTCACCAAAACTGCTTAGCTAGCTGCAGGAAGCAAACAAATCCACTGAAACATTAACTCAGGCAGAAGGTTCCAGCTCATTGAAAGCAGGCTCATTTGTTTTCCCATTAGAGCTCATCAGTGTCTACCTGGGCTGTGTTCACAGGGTTCCGGCAGCATCATGACAGGGCCAGGCAAGGCTGACGGATTTATGACACACTGCCTCGATGACATATTTATCAGGCTTGCCTGCAGGATTCCTGGAGCAGGAGGCCAGGAGCTCGCAAAAGGAGAGGCCTGCTGGAAATTGAGCCCTCTGGGAAAATCATAGGTAGAAGGCTGCTGATGAGAGAAGTCCCTGTTGAAACACATGTTTAGGCAGCAGCACTTCTTACAGATAGGGGTTTCAGAGATTAGAAAGTGTCCTGCTGGGTGTCAGGAGAAGGGAGTACATCTTTTGGCTCTGGTGCCGCCTGCCTGGAAAGCCATGAATAAGTCACTTGGCTTCCCTGATTCTCAGTTTCCACATTAAATAAAATAGGAGTAAGCCCCTTCTAATTCACAGGATTGTTGGGACATTGTATGCCATAGAAATCTAAGGATATCGTATATCATTGCATATTCTAGTGCTGGAAATATAGCTTATATATTTTGGAAGTAAAGTCAGCAGTAGAGATGGTTTTTGGAAAAATAATTTCTTTACTTCTGGTTCTTTTATCTGAAGCACAGAAAGCCCCATAGTACTAACTATGCAAGATTGTGGGTTTTTTTTATAGATTTATAAGTTTCATCAGATAGAAGAGCAAAGAGGAAGGAAAATGTCAATTTTTAAGCAAATACTATGCCAAGAAAGCTTCATGTAATTTTTCTCATTGAATGCTTATGAAATCCCTGTCCATTATCTCCCCTCTGTGGATGAGGAAACTGAAACTTAGGTTAAGTATTAATAATTTGTTCAAAATCACACAGCTTATTAGAAGCAGAGTCAGGATTTGAGCTCTGCCTGAGACGAAGTAGATGTTTAATATTTTTTTAATTAAAAAAGCAAGGAAAGTCCCTAAAAACAAAACTCTTTGTTTTACTAGGGTGCACATTTACTCGATAGTCTTTATTTGTCCTGATATCTATTCATGCTCATTTATTCATTCAACACACTCTCCTTTAACGACTGCAATGTGCAAGTCTCTGTGGAAATATAAAGGTAAATGAGACAAGGTTTATTTATTTGGGAGTTTGACAGATTATAGGAGAGAGTGGACTTGTTGAGAAATTACCATAACACAAGCTTGGATGCTCTGTGCAAATGGAAATTTCCAGAAGGGCAATAGAGAAGGAATCCTTGGCAGACACATTTCAGCAGAATCTGGAGGGATGTTTAGGACTTGGCTGCATAGAAGTGGGAGGAAGACAACACAGGCACCCAGAACAATCTGAACATGAGCTCTGAGGCCGCGTTCAATACAAGTCCAGGGGACAAGGATAGTTTTAAGGAAAAGTGAATGGTAAGCTTGGTGAGTTAGATAGCATGAACCATGAGTCTCTGCATGTGTTTGGCAGATGCCACTTCTGTCCACCATCCCTAGAAGCCCTCACCCCAGAAGCTTACTACAGTTTCTTCTGCTGATAAGTGGTAAGGGGAGGGGCAAAGGGAGCCTGCAGAATCTTTCTTTGAGAGTGTAGATGGCCAAGATGTCATTTTGAGACCTCAAGACATTCCAATCTCCTCTACTAGTTGAGCTCATGAGAAATCTGTGCTGCATTCCTATGTAGAAATAATCAGCTAGAGCTGAAACATTAATAAAGTTCCAATATAAAGATAAAAGGATAAAAGTTCAGTATGATGCAGTAAATTTTATTTGGCCTGTCATTTCCATTTTATTATAAGAGGTGTGTAGGAAAGGTGAAAATGCAACACTGGCAGTGATACATTTGGAGAAACTAAAATTAAAATTCACCTCTGGAAAAATATTCATTTCCTGCCTCAGATTTGTGCAAACATTAATGACAAGACTATCATATTACCAATGAATGTGATTAGCATAACTCTGCCTAATGAATTAATTCCCTTTGTGGAACTAAAGGTAAAAATGTTTTTCTTCCCCCTTAATCCTCTCTAATAGAGAGAGATTTGCTAATAGAAATTATTTTTTCTACATTATGATGCATTTATGAGGTGGATTCTTGCCTTATGCACAGATGAGTGAATAAAGCATGTATTTAATTGCAGTGTGCGCAAATATGAACCGTTCATTTTCAGAACCAGCAGGAGCAAAAATTATTTTTCTCAGTTTGTTATTAGGAAATTTATGGTCACACTAAGATGATCTGTTACTCTGAGATAGTTGATCCAAAAAAATCATTTTTTTCCTATGCCCTCATGTGTCTAAGAAAATGGACAAAATTTTACTTTACTTTTAAAAATGAAAAATGGTACTGACATTCTGGAAATCCGTCTGTCAATATAGAGGAAGAAATGTTAAAATGTTTAATCCTTTTGACCCAGAAATTTCATCTTGGAATGTGTCTTAAGAAAATAATCCTAAATATAGAAATTGCAATGTGTATATACATATTATATCCATAATGATGAAAAAATAGAAAAGACTGAGATTTTTAATAATAAAGAGCTAAACAAACCATGGTGTTACCCTTTTTTAAGTGTATTATTTTATTTATTTATTTTTATTTAAGAATATTATGAGGATACAAATGTTTTGGTTACATATATTGCCTTTGCACCACTCGAGTCAGAGCTACAAGAGTGTCCATCCCCAAGACAGTGCACACCACACCTATTAGGTATGAATTTACCCATTCCTTCCTCCCCATCTCCCGCCTTCCTGACACCTGCTCAATGTTACTTCCCTATGTGCACACAAATGTTGATCAATTAGTACCAATTTAATGGTGAGTACATGTGGTGCTTGCTTTTCCATTCTTAGGTTCCTTCACTTAGAAGAATGGGCTCCAGCTCGATCCAGGATAGTACAAGAGATTTTAGTTCACCATTATTTATGGCTGAGTAATACTCCATGATATGCATATACCACATTTTATTAATCCACACATGTATTGATGGGCACCTGGGTTGTTTCCACATCTTTGCAGTTGTGAATTGTGCTGCCATAAACATTCAAGTGTAGATGTCTTTATTATAGAATGTCTTTTTTTCCTTTGGGTAGATACCCAGTAATGAGATTGCTGCATCAAATGGTAGTTCTACTTTTAGTTTTTTTGAGGTATCTCCATATTACTTTCCATAGAGGTTGTATTAGTTTGAGCCGGTGTTACCTTTTGAAGGCATAATATACAGATACTTTAAAATGATATTTATAAAAACTATACAAATTTGTAATAATGTGGAAATGCTCATGGTATAGTAATAATGACAGTGACAACAGTGAACAGTTATTAATCACTAATAATTAGTTTAATACTCTACATGCAATATTGAATCCTCAAAAGATTCCAGTGAGATAAACACTATTATTATCCCCACATATCAGGTGATAAAACTAAAGCTTATAGGGTTTGAGTGATCTGTCTGTGGTCACACAGCTAATTAGTTTTAAAACCAGATTTAGCTCTATGCTGGGTCCCCAAGGCCACCTGTAAGTCATCAATTTACTAGAAGGGATCACAGAACTAAAAATACCTGTTATATTTACAGTTACACTTTATTACAGCAAAAGCACAGATATTAAAATAAAAAAAAAAACCCTATTGGCATTGGCTAAAGCAAAGAGTAGAAAGGAAATATAGGCAAAAGGTAATTTTAGATGGGCAACTAGGGGCAGATCATTAAGGGGGCTTTGTGTTTCCAAGAAATATTATACTTATCCTAAAATATTCCAGGAGTAATAGAAAGATTTAAAGCCCTAGAGTAAGATGGTGATAATTTCACTTCATTAAAACAAGTCTAGCAGCAGAGTTCACATTTCTAGACCGGCAAAGTCTTGACAGGAGGTGGGGAGACCAGGTAGGTGGTGGCTACAGAAGTTTCCATGGTAAAAATGACTGTCTAAAGTAAGACAGTGGCTGTCACAGTAGAAGAAAAGGATGTGTGGCAAGAGATACCAAGGGGATTGGGAATTAGTGAAAGATTGGATAAGAAAGCCTTACTCTTTGGCCTGTGTCTCTGGGGCCAAGTAAATGACTACATTCAATTAGATTCAAGATGTAGAAAAGCAGCCATTTGGAGACTGAGATTGAGAGACATTGCTATCTGTTCACCAAATCTGTTTGCTTTTCCTCATAGGCCCACAGAGAAATTGAATTGTAGACCCGAGCGAGTTTCAGCCAATGAAATGTAGACATAAATGATATGTGTCATGTTCAGTCCCAGCCCCTAAAATCTCCCACATGAACGTTGAAGCTTTCTTTACCTGACTGCCATGTGGGCGGATTCCAGGGTGATTTTGGAGGCACAAAATGGAAGAAGCCAGGCATTCTAAATCACAGAAAAGAGAACCACCCAGCACACATTAGATTATAAAGTGAGTGAGGGATAGATTTCTGCAGGATTAAACCAGTGAGGTCTGGTGTTTTTTCTTACAGAAATTAGCCTACCCTGACTAAATTAGAAATTGGTACCTTGAACTAGGGGGTTACTGTGAAAACAAAATGAAACAAACAACAATAGAAACAAAACAAAACAAAATAATCTGATTCACTTTCTTTGCAGTTGACTGGCAGGTGACAAGGAAGCCGATACGGCTGGTCGGATGGCTGGACATCCGTGCTATACAGTAGCAATCATTTAGTAAACTTGTCATGATATTTGAAGGGCAGGCCATGTTCCTCATGACCTGAAAAAATGATTGTAAACAAATTTCTCTAGTGTGTATAAATCGTTATTGGTCGCATTTGGCAAGGATGAAACACACACACACACACACACACACACACACACACACACACACACAAAAAAATAGTTCAAGAAACAATTGACTGGTTGGCAAGCAGAAAAGAAAGAGAAAGTCAAAGTCCAGAAATTCAGAGTAGCATAGGGTTGGAAAAGTCAACAATTCATTGGCACCAGGTGTAAAATATGCCATTTTAAAAAGCTTTGTGTGAAAGATTCAATACAACTTCTCAACTTAAAAAAAGACTCATTCCTGTGGCAAAGGTCAGGATAAGGATGCAGCCTTCCCATATATTGTTTCGGATATTGGCTACCATTTCCTAAACACAAAAAGAAGACTCAGAGCCAAAAAGCTAAGAATTAAATCAGACTGGAGAATCATGACTTATGAAAGAACTTTGGACATGGCAACTACCAAATGAGACTGACTGAAGAAACATAAATCAGAGATCTGAAAAGTCTGTAAGGAAATTGTTTTGCCAAATAAACCATGAAACTAGAATAAAAATAATAATATAAAAAAAGTTTCTTCTGGACTCAAAATAACTCTGCAATCGCCAATCTTCCATGAACAGGAATCAGGCTGAAAAAGTTATGAAATTCTCAGGAAGAAAATACTCTCCATTCCCCTTCAGATATGGCCAAGGGGGGTTATGGATACGAAAAAACTTTTTGGAAGGTGGAATTAGTGGCCTTAATGTAAAATCAGCAGGAGATTTCCTCCTTGAGAGCAGGATGTGGGCCCGAGGAGGAACTTCTTTCCCTTAAGGTAAAAAATTTCAAAGTTTCCATCCAGCAAGAATTGGACTTGAATTACTATGGCCAGGAGCTGATGTATGTCTCAGCCTTCTCCTTTGACCAAATATAAGTTTTGTTGCCATTGTCCTGCACCATGCTATATTGGTTGGCAGTGGCGTCTTACAGGAGAAGATAACTTGCATTTTCTTTTGGGAATCACTGAACTTCAGGGGACAGTATCTGGTCTGATGGAGAGAACTGTGCATCACCTATAAACCTGGGCTTTGAAATGCATGCGTTGTCTGGATGAGGCTCTGACTCATCTCCCTTGGGGAGAAGATAAAGTTGGCCAAAGAAGGAGAGGGCTTAGGTGCCACAACTTCCGAGTGATCTGAGTGTCCTTTCCCCTTTCCATAAGCACACACTTGGGAACTGGAAGCCCCTGTGAGAGACAGCAGAGCCATAGCACTGACATAGCTTAGGTCCCTGACTACCTGTATGGAGGCCTGGCCCTCTCCTGCCCACCTTGAACTAAGGCAGTGTGAGTCCTGAACTCTTCAGGATTTGTATAACATAGCAGCTAGCAGGAGTTATTTTGACTAATACAAGGGGAAAGAATATGAATTGAGTTTTGAACACGAGGAGTTAGAAATGCCTGTGAAACATTGAAGTCAATACATCAATAAAGTGATTATATTTATTTCTGTGTGTGTATGCATCATGTGTCTAACATCTATGAAAGAATTCTAAGATAGTCACTAACTCTTTACTTCTCCCTCCAATGAGAGGCAGAGTCTCATTCCTTTGAATGTAGGCTGGACATGGGGACTTGCTTGGTGGTCCCAGCTGAGTTCTCTAGCCATCTCCTCTAAGGTGCCAGATAAGTGAGTGAAGCCTTCTCGGACCCTTGTGACCAGTCCACCTACCAGCTGAGGGCTTCTGAGCCATCACTGTTAAGAACATGTCAGACAGAAGCAGTGGTATGCTGTTAAACAGGCTCTCTAAAGAAAAGCAAAAACGAATTTAGTGTTTGCTTATTTCTGAAAGTAAATATCTTACCATGCTGACTTTATACTACTGAAGGTTAGCTATGGAGTTCACAAAGTATTTAACAATCAGCTCTTGTGAACTGAAGCAAGCCAACTCCAGCATGCCATAGAAGAATCCCCTTATTGAGACCTGCTCAGATTTCTGGATCACAAAATCATAAGGTATAATAAAATGTCTGTTGTCTTAAGACACTAATTTTTGACTACCTATTTTATACAGCAATAATCAGAACAAAAGATATAATAGTATATCCCCTTATTATCCCCAAATAAGGAATTGGAAGCCAAACCTAAGGACAAAGAGATTCACAGTACTTACATGTTGTAAAGACAGCTGCAAATATTTGGGGGTAAGACGCTCTAAGGCAATAAACATCCAGCATTTCAATTGTGATTCCCCAATTTCCATCGATCTGAGAAGAAGGCCAAGATAAGGATAAGAGTCCGTGGTAGATTTGCGAATGTGATGGTACATTCACTGTCCACGATGGCAGGTCCAACACTGCCACAGTCCAAATGGTCCAGACTCTAAAGGAAGCCTAGCACCTATGTCCTTAGTTACACATCTGCTTCTAGGCAGCAGATGAGTTGATCTGCTCTGATCCCACCTGTGCAGGTGGAAAGAGAATTGGAGTGATATAAAAACAGAATTTCATCCATTTACTTTGTCAGGTGGAGATTACTCATAATTTTAGATAGAATCATCACGGACAGAAAGATAGGCAGAAAACATGCTGCAGCGTATCAAGAAGAGAGTGGAGATTCTGATATGGAGAGATTTAAACAACACCCTCTTGAGAAGGAGTCATGGGAAGGATCTAAGCTTAGATCTGAGTTTGCTGGCTTGGAGACGCTGAGGGTCCAGGAAGAGAAAAGTAGCACTCAAAGTGGCTACTAAAGAGAGTCTGAGGAAGAGACTATCTGCAAGGTTGTGGTCAAGCTTAAAGAGGCCAAAAACAGCGGAGGGAGCACCCAAGGACCAGTAACAATGGGAAAGGGGAAAGGGAAGAGCTGTTACCAGAACCTGGCAAGAAACATAATCACAGGAGCTGTGACCTTGAGTGCAGGAACGTGGCCACTGCTGAGAATGAGGCGGAGGAGCTCTGAGTGCTCCCTGAAGAAGTCACTGTGGAGGTCCTCAAGGGCATTCGGCCAGTACCTCTAGCTCTCCACCTTCCAGGTAAACAGCAGAGTTTCTCTCCCTGGCCCCCTGTGCTTGGGTGAGACCATGTCGTTACTTCCAGCTAAAGGGTGTAAGTGGCGTGAGGTGTGAGACTTCAGTCACAGAGCTGAGCAACAGTTGGGACCTTCAGTGCTCTCCTTCCCTCTGCATAGCGATCAGATCAGATATCTCCTAGGCCACAGGTGCTTCATAAACCTGGGCCCTGGAGCAGGAATGCTCAGAACAGAGCCCCAAGCTGCCCCTCAGTGGGCACACAAATGGGCAAAAAATAAGCCCTTGCAGCTTTGAAGCTCTAAGATTCTTTTTAATCATATTGTAGTATAGCCTGTTTTGACTGGTGGATATTTAAACTGAGATGTTAAGAATGAGAATGAGCCATGGGATATATTTTAATAAGTTAGAAATGGTAAGTGGAAAAGCATCTTGACTTAGAATTACACTGAAAATGCATTTGATAAACAATAAAAACAGTAAACAACAATAACAATAGAATCATATAGTTGGAACACTTATGTTCTGGACATTTGTTAGTCACTCACTAACTAGTGACAGGCATGAGATAAAATCTCTTAGATTTCAGTCACAACATTGATGAAGAGAAAGAACTGTAGTCGACAAAGACAAAGAATCCTATGTAGCATCAAGGAATTTGCTCTGATCTCAAACACACCTGGAATCAAGCCCAGCTCTGCTCCTTACTATTTTGTGATGGTTGGGAAGTCTCAGATCTTCAGCTTCCTCGTCTATGAGGGTCCAGGGTACTATATGCTTTCTTTGGTAAGGATTAAGTGAAATGGCATATGTGCAGACTTTCCCCAATGACTTATCTTTAGTATTCATTCAATGATTATTAGCTCCTGTTATGATTAATTTAATCATCATGGCCAATAACAATATCTTCAGCTTTGAAAATCTACTCATTTTACTCAGAAATTATTATGAGTGATTGTAGATTTTTAGAAGTTTTGTTTTTGTTCTTTTATTTAGGGCACAAAGACCCAGGAACATGTAGGGGTCTGCATTGTTAAACAGGTAATCTAAAGCTAGAGTGTCAGTCTGCTACCACTCTTTGTAATTATAAGACTAAAGACAAGCAAAAGCCCATTTATTTCTAAATTTACTGGTTAGAATCTTTCCTCTTATGAATGTTCAGCTTATCAACTTTCGTGGTCCTACCCTACTAGAGTTAACATTTTCCAACTAAAATTCACCAACATTTGGCCTTAGTCAATCTTTACATAGAGGTCATTTTTAAAAAATTTATGACCTAAGAGCTTTGTTTTTAAGACTTTAAATGTTAATCTTCCCAGGTAAACCTGTAATTTTGGCTATTTGAGCTCCATTTGAATTATCTACCCAGTCCATGGCTATCAGATGAAACTTAAAATAAGACAATGCAATGCTACACAAGCAGGAATACTGTTGCAATTTAATTTCACAGGCATGTATTGATTTGTGGGAATGAAAAGACATTTTGATATCACATCTGGAAGTGCCCCTACTTTGAGCTCCTATTACATTATGTGTTTCATTATAACTGCTTTGATATGACCTACTGTTCCTACTAGATTGTAACTACGTAAAGGCAAGGCTTAGGTGTTACCCCTAAGTGTCTTCTAAAGTACCTGGTGTATGGTAGGCTTCCCTTAAGTGATTTTGAATGAATGAATTGATTTGACAACCTGAGACACACGATGATATTCCTGAATGAATCCCAAGTCTGACACTTACTGGGCAGGTAACCTTAATCAAATTATAGATACTGTGATGATGATGCTTAGTCTTACTGCTCATGCAACATCGCATGAATTGTGTTTGAGGAAGGCATGCAGATAATGACACTGAGCTTAGCGATGCGTGGAGAATACTGAGAACGGAGGGTTTTTCCTAGCCACTTTGAAAAAATATAATAGGAAAAGTATGGGAATAAGTTCTTCCTCTCTCACTTCTCTTCCCCTCCCCCAAGCTCCTTGATTGTATGGGACTGCTCTGAAATTGTAAGAATATTACATGAGATGAGCTGGGAGTGAGATGATGCCACCAGCAGGGGTCAGGGTTATTGTAACAGAAAAATCATGAGCTTTCACCCTCAGGCTGGCACCAGGGAGGGAGACAAACATGCACACTGCTTCATAGGCAAACAACATGGACAAATTCCACAGTCAGGGCTGGGATTCTTCATTAGCTCTTCCCAGACAAGTTTAAAGAGTTATTATCTATAATTTTTACCCATCAAAATACTAACTATATTGTGTGTCGCTTGTATTGACTCATTTCATTCTCCCATCAACTCCATGAAATGGATAACATAATTCTCCCTGTTTTGCAGAGAGAAAACTGGGTAATAGAGAGTTGAAATAACTTGATTAAAATTGCATAGTCAGTCGTGGGCAAAAAATGGATTGCAATTGAAATTAACCTGACTCCAGGTACTCTTAAGTACTAATTATATGGCCAAGGGTCCCATGTTTCTGGAGCAAAATAGGCAAGAATAAATTATTTTATCCCTTGAGCCTCATTTCTCTCATCTATTAAACAATGATAAAGGATTACCTTTCAAAGCTCTTACATTAGATGGATGATTGATAAATAGATTATATATATATAAATGTGTGTCATATCTGACATATAGTCAAGCATTACAAATGTCCATTTTTTGCAAGAACAAGAGTTAACAGTCAGACATTGTGAAGGACTCTTCTACTAAAACAAAACTTTTTATTCACTTCCTGGTGAGAATAAACTTTAGCAGTAGCAATTATCTTTTCTGATAAACTACTTGCCCGATATCCCTACCCAAAACATTTGGCTTTGAAAATATTTAAAGAAGCTTTATTTCCTTTGCTGTCTTTTTTTTCACATTGCTAATTATCACCTGAGTCCCAGCAGTTCTCTGGGAATCAATGGAGGCTTTGCAAAGGCATTTTCTAAATCCCAAGGATGGGCAGATCTTATAATTTATTTCTTTATTTATGTTGTCCCTTTTTTCCTGGCTGCACCTCACCAGTCAGATAATGGTATTTCAATTGATCTTTGTTGTTGAAGCTGACTACTCACTTTAAAAAGACATAATATTGCCACAAAACATATTTTATTGGTTATTTTTCAACAAATATGTCTTCAGTGTTTACTATAGGCAGACCCCTAAGAGTCAGGAAAATCAGGATGATTCAGTTAAAATTGTCACCTTCACCAAGCCCACAATCCTGTAGGAGAGCAAGAGAGACTAACAAAGAGACTACTGCAATGTGATGTGCTAAAGAGAAAAATCAACAAAGGTGTTATGGGATTGCAGGAGAGGGGACCCATCCAAAAGGCAGCAGGGGATGATCTTGGAAGCCTTCCTCAAGAAACTGTATGAGCATGAGTTTGAGCTGGAGGGTGACGGAGGGGAGCAGATAAGAGGGCAAAAGAGAGAACTGCAGGTAAATGGCATAGAGCCCTTAATTTACTCCTCATTCATTTATAACAACAAATATTAGCTCATCAACTACTCTGTGCCAGATGCCATCCAAGGTACCCAGCATACGGAATACAACTTTGAGTAGGATAATTCTCCTTCTCATCCCTCAAAGATTTTATCACCCAGTGGTCAAGTATTAGGATATAATAAACACAAGTCCCACTCACAGCATACGGCAGGGTTGGAATGTGGGGGACGGGGCTCACACAGCCTCATTTGGGCTCCATGGGGGTGAGATGTCAGGAAGGGAATGAGGAGAGATGAAGACGGGGCAGAACTGACACCAGATCCCATAAGATCTCCTCTGTTAGGCCGAGAAGATGGGAAAACCTGGAGACAAAGAGACCAGCCACTTTGTTTTCATTCATCCCAACAAATACTCAACAGCACCCACTGTGGGCAGGTGCTGAAAATGCAATAATAAGAAAGCCATGTCCTGTGTCCTCAGGGAGCTTGCTTCTCAGCAGAGGAGAAATTTATACAGCAAGCTCAATTCTGGTAGGTTTCCATAGATAGAGAAACAAAATTTTTATTTTCTTCCATTCAGGAAAAGGAACTGGTCTGACAGAGGTAGTTGGAATGGAATAAATGAAAGCCAGAGCTGAACAGGTATTTGCTAAATCCCCAGATCTGGGTAACATTTTCCCCAGTACAGAAAAGGCAAGTCTACTGAAAAGAAAAAGGGAGGGAATTAAAAAATGATCAAAATTATTGCAAAAGTACCATAACTCAAAATGAAGGCCATGAAGTAGAAACATGTCACTCCCCTAAGTCTCTAATGTGGAGATCAGCGAGGATGGTTTAGCATACACGTTTTGATAGCAAGCACCCTCTGAAATATGTGACCACTTTTATCTGATTCTGCAGTGCAGATCTAGGATTATCTCCTGGAGAAAAGGGATTGTCCTTGTCTCCCTACAGCAAAATGGTATTTTTGGAGAGAGGGAAAATCATCAAGGGGCTAATTAAAAAAGAGTTATCGAAGACAGGGCAAGAATCCAAGAGCTGAACAGTCAGAACTGGGGAAGGTACTTTGCCTCAGCAATGTCTTCATCAACAGAAACAGGCGGCGTGCTTCTCGGAAAGCTGAACGTCACGTTCAGAGGCAGAGGCCTACAGAATTCTGCTTTCTACATAAAATATTAAACACACACACACACAATTTAATAATGTATCTGAAATCCACCTAAATTCCTTCAAAAATAATCTAGATTTAAATTAAATCAGAATAGCAGGATGATGACCCAGATGCAATAAATTTCTAAATAGTTTATTTCAATAAATGTTTATGCCATCTGTGGGAAACTAATACAAAGATGTATCTAAGTTTTTATTCTCATGAGGTTTTCATTAAATGGGGAAAATCTGCTCATGTATTTAACTGTGATTCACTGAAGCCGGCCCTGCACTAGGTTCGCTGGATACAGAGATGAGAAACACACTGGTCTTCTCTGTAGGGGACCTCGCTATTCAGAGAGGGAGATAGGAACACACAGGTAGTTGTGATATGATGTGGTAAGGTCGGCAACAGAGGTATGCAGGTGGTGTTAGGATCTCAGAAGGAAATCAAGCAACCTGCCCTGGGGATATGGACAGTGCTAAAGGCAGAGAAGGGGTAAGAAGAAAGAGGAAGAGGCAGAGCAGTGGAGAGAGCAGACACGGAGAAGCCAGAAATCACCCAGAGAGTGCACATTCCGGCCTGTAGGTCTGAGTTCTTGGAGCGCAGAGCTCAAGACAGGGAGTGGGGAATGATAGAACAGAACAGGCAGGAAGGTACCACACCAGTGGGGACTGACGTACCATGCTGAGGGATATGGGCCTTTTCCTGCCAGCAGTGGGGCAACATTGACAACATCGAAGGATGTGAAACAAGGAGTGGAGTGATCGGGACTGCAGGGAACAAGGGTGAGAGGCAGAGAGCCAGGTAAGGAGTGTCTGACACAGAGGTTCGGGTTGAGACGGTAAGAACAGCCATGAGGGCCCGTGATAAAAACACGGCAAGTAAAAATAGCGACGGATCAGAGATGAAGCCTGGATGCGCCACCCACCCCGGGGTGTGGCCTCTGCAGAGCCGAGAGAGGACAGCAGGGGTGGAACAGAGAGGGCGGGCTCTTAGGAGCTGGTGGAGTGTGGGGAGGGGCTTCCAGGAGGAGGTGGCAGATGTGCCAAAAAAGGGCCATTTTTGACTTGGAAGAGCTTCCCCCAGATAACTGGGATTCAGAGAAGAATGAGTGGAAGCTGCTCCCACACGTCCAGGTCCCCGGCCCTGCTCCGTGGGTGCCCTGCCCCACGGGTGCCATGAGAGGATGTGTGACCTGCTTTGCAGCTCCTACTCACCATGTGACCTTGGATGCCTCATCTTTCCTCTGAGTCTCAGCTTCTTTATCTGGAAAACAGAGGCAAAAATGTTATTTTCTTAGTAGCAGGCACTGTATAAGGGCTAGATGAAGAAAGAAAAAAATAAGAATAAATAGATGGAAAGGGAAGTGAAATCAAATATGATGGATGCTTGGCATTAAGTGCCAAATAAATGTTAATTCTTCTCTCCTTTTTTCCCCGTAATAGTTATATAGCATGACTCAAATTTTCACCTTAGGAAAAAAAAAAGAAACAAAAAAATAGAAAGTAATAAAAAAAAAAAGAACCAATAACAACAATAAAGCTTCTTCTGATGCCCAAGGGCAGAACTAACATTTTTTCCCTTGGGCTCCCATAGCAGTTTATAAACATATCTATTAGAATACTAATCACATTGGATACTAATTGTTTTTAATGCACCCTGTTTCTCTCTCAAAAAGGAATTTTTTTTCTTTTCTGGAAGTGCTGTTTCATTTGAGTTTTCAGTTCTAATGCCAAGCACTAGAAATCAATAATTTTCAATTTCAGTGAAAAGTTACAATATGTAATTGTAGATTAAATTAATGATCCCCATAGAAGTGGTATTACTTCATACATTTTACATTGATAAGCTGATATAGCTCAGAGAAATGGTGTGATTTGCCCAAAGACCTTCTAGCTCATTCATAGCAGAGCTGGAATTCCAACCCGATGCCCTTTTAGCTTAAATAGCACCTTCTTTGTTATGCCAGCATTCTGAGAAATAAGAACCAGAAAGAAAAATGGGGCCAGACAGGCAGTGGCCTGGGTCTCTGGGTACAGGGAGAGAAGAAGGGTCAGTGAGCACAGAATGATTCTGTCTCTGCCTGTCTCATTCTCCACATTTCCAAAGGAGAAAGAGTATGCACGTGGCTCAGAATTACCTCCATATCATTAAATAAATAAATGGCTGTGTAATTAAACCATGAACTGTGAGATACCCAGATAAACAGTTATTTCTATGTTTCTTGGGAAAGAAAGAGGAAATAAGATTGTGAGTGGAGATTTTAACTGTCTGCAATGATTTTTTTTTAAAGCTGAAAGAAAAATGATGAAATAATAGTATTTGTTAAATGTAGATGGTGAGTACACAGATGGTGTTGTATTCCATATTTTTCTAAATATTTTAAATATGTCAATGTCTTTTAAAAGAAAGGGAGCATTCCTGCATTCTCTCCTCAGTGCACGAGAAATCTGGAGCCCTCATGAGCTCACACAGTGGAAAAACAGTAGGAACTAAACAAATGACTGGCAACTCAAACCAAAAAAACAAGGTGAAAAGAGGCAGGATGTCAGCAGGAAGTGGAACAGCATCTAGGAGAGAGTGGAATTCTTGCAGGAAGAAGAGAGGGATTTCAGGGAAGAGAGTTTTTGAGGGACTAAGGGAAGATCTCCTCGTAGGAAGCCCCAGAAGTCGAGAATAAAGGACAGCCATGTTCTGGGAGCTGTATCTACTCGTTGAAGATTGCTCAGCTTCCTGGAGGCAGAAGGGGTAACTCTTCTTTCTGCCATCCCAGGATGGATCTTTACAGGAAGAGCCTTTTTTCTGCACTGGCAAAATTGAAATGCCCTTCAGAAAAGGAATTCGAAAATTTCCTTTCCTCTCTATGAAAGCCTGATAAATTTCTGATACACTTCTTATGCTAAGAGAACAAAAACTTCTCCATTTCCACTGATAATAATAATAATAATTCAGTGTGTCAATGTGAATTATTTCAGAGGTATTAGAAATCAATAAATACGAGGAGATACAGCACATAGTTCCTGAGATTATAACATTCATAACTCATAGTCTTTAGCAGCTCTTTTGTCATCACCCTGGATAAATATACATTTTTAGATTTCCAGAATTGACACTTGTTTCCTCCTTTATTGCAGGAAAATAGATGCTAGTGACTCAATGGTGCCCCCTGGTGGTCATGTTTTATAAATCATCTGAAATGGAGGATTTTTTTTTTTTCTCATCTCACAGGTGAGCGGAAGTGGTAACTTTTATAGAGAAAATCCTTTGTCTGATGAGCTATCAGATATTTTCAGTACTTTCACTTAATTTTCACAACCACCCAATAAAACATCACCTTATTTTATAGCCTTGCGGGGAGCGGGGAACAGGATGAAAGAGGATAGAAATCTTGCAGAAAATCTTGTACTGTGGAGGTGAGATTTAGACTCAGAATTTGTGATCTCAAAGCCTCTTCGCTTCCCACTGTATAGCAGAGCCTCAATAATAGTTGGATATCTGTTTCATGAGGAAACAGATCAGTAAATTGCCATTTCTGAAAATCAGATAACTACTAAATACTCATCCTTTCATTCACAAACCTGTATTTGGCATCAATTGCAGGCTTCATTAACTCACACTGGAAATAGAACCTAATCGCATGATACCAGTTGTTTGGGATCTAACAGCTTATTCAAGATGCCCATATTCAGAACTAAAGCATCCTAAGGATCAGCAAAGAGGTAATTATGGCCACTGTGGAAATTTCACATTATAAAAATGATCTCTTAAAAATAATTGAGTGGTGAATTTAAATTATCTATGCAGCAGCCTCTCTTCTCTAATGTGATGTGTAAAATCCTGGCTAGATATGCAAATGAGTCCCCTGCCCAAACCATTTGGGCATTTCAGCTTGCTTTGTTGTGAAGCTGTATTAGTCAGACTAATTAACAGTAACTGCTGCAACAGAGAAGCCCTGGAATCTCAGTGGCTTAATTCAATAAAACTTTATTTTTTACTTGTATCACAGTTTAATATGGGTTCAACAGCTGTATTTTATCTCGTACCTCGTTCCATCTGGAATGCATGACTCCCAAGGTTGCTGCAACAGGGAAGGAAAGGGCTGGAGGAGACCTGCCAACTTTAACAGTCACTTTTGTTCTCCGTCTATTGGCCAGAATTGGTCACATGGCCCTCTCTAACTGCAAGGAAGGCTGGGAAATAAGGGAGTGCAGGAAATGTAGGATACCTAATTATCTCTGCACTGGGGCAAATGCAACACAAGTGACAAGTTGCCTACAAAGTTGTATGAATAGAAGAAAAATTTGACTTAAAATGAAATTTCACTTACTGGAAGGCATTTGTGAGACAAACATTCTCTGAAAACTTTGGCAACATAATTTTGAAAGTCAACAAATGAAAAGAAATGGAATAATGTCTTATTGAGAAAAAACTAGTTGTGAATGGCAGATTTCCATTTTCATAAGAAGTGTAATTCTTTCTTTGGCACTGCAGATTGTGCCATGTCCCTGAGCAAAAGTAAAATGTACGACTTCATTTTTTCATACCTGTGCTTAAACACAAAATGTTATTAGACAGGAATTGCCTTGCTATTACTTTTAAGATTAGATACTATTGTATATTGCCTTCACCAATGGTTTCTTAACTAGGTTCTATCACTTTGTGGCTCTTGTTATAACTGTATTCACTGGCATGTCACATTTAATTGTGCTAATGGTTTGTGGTTATATTAAGGTAACAAGATGTTTTTATTTTGCATCCTGTCACAGGAGAGAGAGAGAGAGAGATCTGTGAATATAATAATCTCCTAAAATTTATCAACAGTGTAAAAACTCTGACTATTTAATTATATAAGTGATTGCTTCTAAAGCCAGGTAGCTTGGCCTGCCTTCACTTTCTCAATAGCCCACATAAATTTGAAGTCTTCTCTAATTCAAACAAGAAATAAACAGGTGGAATTAAGTGACCATCAAGCCTAGAATGAAAAATGGCAAGACCCCAGCTGGAAGAAAACCAGGGAGCCTAAGTGACAACATGAGGAAGAAGGAAAGATGGACCTCAGGGCAGAGATTCTGAACGCTCAAGAGAAGGCACCTCTTAGGTAGCCCCAAAAGTTGCAAGAGAAGCCCACCATGACTTATGCTGCATGTTCTTCTGGACTCCAGCTAACCACAGCATGACCTGCTTCCCTTTTATTTTTGGTCTTGATGGTGGTACTTTCCAGTAGCTTCTGAGGCTACCTTGCTTTTCCAAGATTAAGAGCATAGTAAAAGTTTGACATAAAATAGCATAAAGAAGCAACCAAATGATGATGCAGTATTTGCATATGCGCTTTCAAGATCTAAAAGTGCTTCCTTTCATGAAGTACTCACCACAGGGTTTAAGGTAGCTGAACAGGTATCACTAAGCCTGAGTTTATAGACATTGAAGATCAACATTAAGCAAAGTGTTGAAAGTAGCTTAACTGAGTGAACCAATAATAGAACCCAGGTTGACTGTCATCCTCTTTCATGTAGGCTAACCACCATCTTAAAATATATTCAATAGAACATTGATTTTTAAATCTTGTGTAGTATTCTGGGCATTACTTTTCAGAGCATCTTAATTTTTACTTTTGAAAATTTGTTTTTGTTAATAATAGAAAACATTATAGTGGATTTTCTAGTACACTATTTTCTCTTAATGAAACATAACATAGCTATTAAATATAATCATCATAAATATTGCATCATAGCATATAAAAATTCTTCCAATGGTAAAAGCAGATGAAAACAGTAAGTGAAAAAAAGAAGGATTGAAAATTACAAGGTCACTGTATATAGGCCTATAAAAGGCAGTATATATTATAAAAAGGCAGGAGAAAATAAAATCTAACACTCTGGTTGTCGTAAAATGGTGGGATTGGAAATGCTTTTTCTTTTTTCTTTTCTTCTTCAAATTTCTTTAATACTATGGCTTTATAACTTTTAGATTAATATTATTATCATTAATAACAATAATATATTAGTGTATAATACCATCCTATTATGTCATATTTTATATTGATATATACATTTTATTATTATCATTATTATTATTATGGGAAAACACTCAATGCCTCTTTCCTATAGCCAAGTGGAAGAATCACTCATATTAGTTGGAATTTGGGGCATTACCAGTTAAGTTGTTGTCATTGTCAACTGTGATTCAAAGCATTCAATCAGGACACAGGCTTTATTAAAATCATTATTAACATATATATTATATATTATTTGTATATTATACACACACACATCCCTACTTTAAAATCTGAATTTAGGTTAAAAAAAATGCCCTCAGTATGCCATTGAGATATTTTTCTAGCTTCTTGGATGCCTTTTGCTTAGAATCCAAAAGATATGAAACAATTTTGAAAATTTAGAAAAGCAGATGCCGTCACTTCTGACAGTGCCCTCGTTCTACTTCCTGTGGCTCTTTTCCGTTTTCCCCAGAGGAGCCAGAGAGTCAGGCCTCTGGTAATGATCAGCTGAGTTTCAGGATGATCTGGTTACTTCCAACTGGTGTTCAGCCAAATGCTGAAGAGGCAGGCTGGGAAGTGCTGTTTTGAAGGTAATAAAATACTCATTAAGTCTGTGTGTCCACGGATGGCCTCCCAGTTTTGCTGATCTGCATGATGAATTTGCATATCCAGTCTTGAAATACCGATTTAGTTGACACTGATGTGGGAAAATTGCCAGAATGGGCTTCCAAAATACTTCCTCTACCCTTGGGGTTTGACTGGGAGGAAGTGGGATAAGGGAGATTTAGCAACTCTCCCATTTGCTGCTGTCTTCAAGAGAGTGATCATGTCCTTGAGAGCTCCAATAATAGAGATAGAAAAAAAAGAGAAAATATAAATCACAAAATCCCAGGGGTTTCGCATTTGATATTTGTTGAACAGAAAAAGAGGGAAGTGAGGAGAAAGGTAGGAAAGGAAGGAAATAAGTGGGAAAATTTGTAAACCTCAAGGTATCAAAGGTTTTCAGCAATATTTAAAGACATTCTTACTTTAAAGTGTTTTCTCCAAAATATCCCGACCTGGTGAAGCAGCGCTTCCTCTCATCATGCTGATGACTTTTATTAACACGAAATAGAAGATGCAAAGATCTCAGTGTGACCATATAAGGAAAAGCAGTTGTTTCTTAACTAAACCCATTTTAGGCTCAAAAGAGGACACAGCTTGTCAACTCAGATTCTATTATAATCACGGAAATGTCAACATTGGTTGATTGGTTGATAGATTAATTGATTCACACATTTGTTCAAGAAACACCGAGCAGCAATTCTTTGCCAGATGGTAAGCTAAGTGCTTACAGGCAAGGTAGATTCTTCCTACTAAAATGTGGTCCATGAATCAGCAGAATTGATATCACTTGGGAGTTTATTAGAAAAGCAAAATTTCAGGAACCACTCAGACCTATTGAATCCAAGTCTGTATTTTAACAAAATGCCAGGGTGTCATATTCACGTTAAACTCAGCAAAATACTGAGTTAGGCAAAGTTCTACATTCCGTCAAGTTCAACATCTAAATGTTTTGGTCCTGCCTTTTTCATATGCTTCCACGTTTGGCCCCGATCAAAGTATATGGGACAACCTCTTACCAGTTCCTCCTGTGAGCACTTTTTGAGCCTAAGTTTCTTCATCTGAAAGTGCTGGAGAAAGCTCTAGCCCTAAAGTTTTTCCTGACACTTACATGAAACAATATTTATAAACCACATATCAGAGAGACAAGCCTATATTAAGCTCTTCATAGTAGTGATGACTTCCCATAGCTCTCTTTTCTCCAACTTGTCACTCCAATGGACATTTGCACATGTTACTCCTGGGCAAACTCCAAAACTTTCTGTATCATCTATGACCCTCCTATCATTTTACGTTTTGATGACAAGGTCTTTACCAGCCTAGAGCCTGAGGACAGAGCTGTGTTGATTTGTTGATCCTCAAATAACAGTTGTTTCAAAAGGCAGGATTGCATAATCAAATGAGATATCTCACCCAGTAAAAATGGCTCTCATCGAAAAGACAGGCAGTACCAAACGCTGGTGAGGATGTGGAGAAAAGGGAACCCTTGTACGCTGTTGGTGGAAATGTAAATTGATTCAATCACTATGGAGAACAGTAGGGAGGTTCCTCAAAAAACTAAAAATAAAACTACCATATGGTCTAGCAATCCCACTGCTAGGTACATATTCAAAAGAAAGGAAATCAGTATATTGAAAATACATCTGCACTCCTCTTTATTGCAGCACTATTCACAATAGCCAAGATTTGGAATCAACCTAAGTATTCATCAATGGATGACTGGATTAAAAAATGTGGTTTATATATGTAATGGAATATTACTCGGTTATAAAAAAGAATGAAATCTGTCATTTGCAACAATGTAGGTGGAAATGGAGAAAATTATGTTAAGTGAAATAAACCAATCATGGAAAGACAAATTTCACATGTTCTCACTTGTATGTGGGAGCTAAAACTAAAACAATTGATCTCATAGAGAATAGAATTAAAGTTACCAGAGGCTGGGAAAGGTAGTGGGGAGGAGGGCCAAAGTGTAGATAGTTAACGTGTGCAAAAATAATAGTTAGTTAGAATGAACAAGATCTAATATTTGATAGCACAACAGGATGACTATAGTCAACAATAAATTATGGCATACTTTAAAGTAACTAATAGGGCAGAATTAGAATGTTTCTAACACAAAGAAATGATAAGTGTTTGAGGTGATGAATACCCCAATTACGCTGATTTGATTGTTACACACTGTATGCCCTTGTCAAAACATCACATGTACCCTGTAAATACATGCAACTATTATATAACCATAATAATTAAAAATAAAAAGTTTAAAAAAATAACATAGACCTCCTGTAATCAGAATATCTAAATTGGAATGCCTACTGGCCACTTATTTGCGAGAAACCTCCTTGGTGAAGGTATTTAACCTATTTCTTTGTTCCCTTAGTGATAAAATAGTAGTAATGATAGTAGTTATCTTTAATTGTGTTATGCTAACTATTAAGGTAGCTATGCCATTCATTTTTCTATCATCTAATTTTATATTCAGTCCAATACTTTTTTTTTTCCACACTCTTACTGGGTGTGAGTTTCCAGTCATTAGTCATGCAGCATTTGCTTATAGCCTATATTGTGCATAGGCATCGTATTGGGCTTTATAGCTTTGTGGGTGAGTATATACACAGACACACACACATATTCATCCTTGAAAAGAGTCATATAGTTGTAAACTAAAATTACACATATTACAAAGTATTCTTACAATAATTTGGTTACCACCAATAGGACCTAAATACAAAGATATATACCTGGTATTTTAAATGACCCAAGTGTAAAAAAGCATTAAATGCAGCCAGCAGAGGGCAGAAGACCCTAACTAAAGTGGGACACACAGCTAGCTCTTAACCCTAAAGATCCCTTTTCCTTGCATGGTATTGCCTGGTTCATGCTGCTTCTTGGGATCTTAGGAACACCGTTAGAGAATCCACGATCCAGTTCAGTTTTCTGGAGTCTCCTATCTGCTTGCCTTTCACTGGAGAGCCAGTATAATGGTTACGAGTGCAAATTCAGCACAGACCTGGGTTTGAATCCTATTATTTCCATTTACTGACATGTGGCCTAGGGTGAGTTATTTAACACCTTGAGCCTCAGTTTCCCCCTCTGTAAAATGAGAATATCGATAATGCATACTTTTTCGTATTAATTGTAAAGAGGCTATTAAGAGAACTAAGTATACCTGGAAAGTACATCAATTAGATTGTTTATCAAATACTGGACTATGGAGGTCACCGTTGGGGTTATCTCCTGCTCCTTCATCCCCATAGTGAAGAATATGGATTTAAATGTACTGTTTTCTGTAGGCGATTGGATGATTTAATCTTGGAAGGGAAGAACATAAAGGAGACATTTACAGAAGTTCTCTTATGCCAGGCTCTGTACCATCCATTTATGTGTATTTTAACCCCTACAAAGGCCGTGACGTAGGTGTTATTCTAGTTCTATACATTGAGGCTCAAAAAGCTCAGGTTATTTGGCCAAAAATATAAACCTAATAAGCAGCTTGAAATATGATTCAACTCCGACCATCACATTGGAGAGTCCATGGTCTTTCCATTGCACCACTAAGATTGTAGCAAGGCCGGAATTACCTTTCAAAAGACTGACTCCAGACACTTAACTTCTTTACTCAAAACTATTTATTGGTTGATTAATTGCTTGGATCATTCATTCATTCAATAATTATTTATTGAACAGTCACTGTATGTTTTGCTAGATGTTGAAATTTCAGAAATGAAAAATAATACACAGTCTTTCTTCTCAAGGTTCTAGATTTAGTAAGGGCAAAGGTATAAACAACTATTATTCAGGCATGAAAAAGGACAAAATATATTTAAATAATTTAAATAATATAGCGTGCAATGTAAAATATGAGTTATCATCTTGGAAGTATGAGCCAGCCACAGGGGAGTGCCACTCCGATCTCTTTTTAAGACAGTGTCTGCTGTGAGGAGTGTGGTTGGCTAACAGTATCCAATTGCTGTGCCTTCTAGATCCATCACAATGTTCATGACAAGGTCACATTCTCCTTGAGCCATGCCAGTCCAGACCATTCTTGCCTAATGCAGGACTCCTCTAATGGGCAATGTCTGCTACAATCTCCCTTTTTGGCCTGATAATTTCTTGGAGGTGCTCTGTGGTCTGAAGCTTTTCCTTTCCAATCCATTCTCCCTATCTCCTCTCATAGGCGTCTACCCTTTACTGCTCACCAACATTTTCTCCAATAAATCTCTTGTATGTTGCATCCCATCACAGTATCTGTTTCTCAGAGGGCCTGAACTGTCTCAAAGGTATGTTGACCAAATATCCTTGGTAAAGTCAAAGAAATTTTCACAGAGGATGCTTGAGCTTAGATTGCAGCACTTCAGATAAAATATAAAGCCAATTCTGGCCCACAGCAATAAGAAGTCTGCACATGGCAAATCTCCCTCCTTTCCTAATTAAACTGTTGGCTTCTGGAAGTCTGAGGTACACACACACACACATACACACACATGCACTCATCTTCAGGAATAAAGCTGTTGAATATATGTCTCCTGGATGAAGAAGTGACTAATCACAATGTCTAAAATAAATGCACAAGATTTTCAGCCCCTATGCCCTGCTCGTGCAATCCCCTTCACCTGACTTAGCATGTCTACCCATTTTCAAAACTCAACCTATGGCCACATCTCCAAAGAGTGTGCCAGATGAGACCTCTCCTCCTTTAATGTTCACAGGCCTGTGCTTGGTCCAGCCTTAAGCCATGCATTTTACTCTGCATAGCGTACTTTCCAGTACACATGTCTGCATTTCGCAGATCTACTTCTAAGGGAAATAGAGTGCTCCGAGCTCCAGCTGGCTGTGGAGGAATATTAGCCAAAAAGAAGGGGGAGGAGAGAGAGTCTGAATGTTACATCATCATAAACAGCCTTCACTTGATAAAGGGCATTAGATCAGGAAACAATCTCTGACCTACCATAATAGGCTGTCCAGTGGTCAACAAAGAGGACTAGCATGTAAAACTCTGTTCAAACAACGTCAAGCTAGGCCAATCATATTCTATCAATCAGAAATCTCAAACAGAAAAAAAAAAAAAACAGTAAATTATGGAGTTGGCAGCAGGTACCAAAATATCATATGGTAGAGAGTTAGTCATGAGGGCCACAGGTGTTCTAAAGTTATGAGAAAGCTGAATTTATGAGTAAGAAGAAACCATGAAAAACAAAAAGTCTGTTTAGTCAGAAATTTTAAGATGATTAAGTGGTTAATAATGTGGGTCTTGAAATCAGGTGCCTAGGTTCAAATTCCAGGCCTCACTCTCACTAGATTTGTGACCTTGGCAAGCAGTAACTCCAATTTCCTCACCTATAAACATGAGGAAAAAAATAGCAAATCAAATTGTCAAAGAACTCAGATTGGCTTATGCAAATCCACGTGTTTCATCTTCAAGTTCACCGTAATTGAATGGGGAATAATTGGGGTCATTGCCAACTAGGAAGAGACAGTTCAAGTTCGACTCTTGGGAAAATGAGCTACCCTCTTTACCAACAGCTATAAAGTCTAAAGTGTCCACAACAGCATTTTTTAAATTTCATTTCAGAATATTACAGGGCATTTTGACACCATAGGCAGAATGTGTCTCTGCAAGAAGCCAATAAAACAAAGAGAACAGATTCAAGTCAAGGATGGAGAACCAGGTCCTGTGTCAAGTGTGTCCGAGGTCAGCCCTACATACACACTTTCCTGTCATGTGAGCCAAAGCAATTTTCTTATATGAAAGTAGATTTGGTTTGCTGTCTCCTGCAAACATGAGCCTTTTAATTGGTGTGGCTGGTTTGCAGACCTCCTGGGGGCCCAAGCCCCAGTGGCCCGTCCCAGGGAATAGCAGACTTTCTGCACTACAATCTCTTTATTCTTCTAAGGATCTTCTCATTTTCCCCATTTTCCTCTCCCCATTTTTCTCTTGGGAGTTTTTAATAAAATTCCAGTATATTTAATAAATCCTGAGTAAGCCTATTTCTTTATACGCAAAGGTGCCTGACCAGCCCTTTGACTTGTGTTGACCTGTTCTCCCCACTGCTTTGAGATAAACACACTGAATTATTTATCTCTTAATTTCCAGCAACATTGATTACTAAATGGGGTAAGCTATGAAAATGACTTGAAGAATTTTTGTAACAAACTTCAGGGCAGGGCCAGCTTCACCGGTGCACAACCTGTGCAGTCACGCAGGGACCCTGTTTAGAAGGGCCTTGCATTTGGTTTAATGCACTGCTGCCACCATCTTGAAATACTTAATAATTTTTAACAAATGGTCCCCATGTTCATGTTGCCCTGGGACCCACAAATTATGTAGTCAGTCTTATTCCTGCACTTACATTTAATATTCCTATTCAGAAGCTCTGTGGTTGGACTTGGGAATCAGCATTTTCCCACAATAACTGCCAGAAGGTCTAATGTACAACACATCCTCAATTTGTACCTGTTTGAATGAATGAAAAAGTTTCAGATAAATTGATTTGTTTAAATATGCTTGACGGAAACATTTTCATTCTTGTAAGTGGATTTAGCCCTTGAAAACCACATAGATTTCGGGATTCTGGGCATTAGAGGGTCTTTAAGATCCTCTTTCCAACTGGTTCTTCACTAAGGCGGAAAGGCTGTACATTCGAGTCCCCTAGGGAAGGTCAAAAAAATCATCATAATAAAACAAAACAAAACAAAACAACAAAAACCAATACCCATACCCAAGTTCAGCCCTGAGATGTTTAAATTCAATTAATATGACTTGTGGTCTGGGAATCATCTTTTGCTTTTGAAAAGCTTTTGGGGGGATTCTAATATACAAGAAAATTGAATACCACTGAACTGGGCTAACATTCTCGTCTGAGGAAATGAGAACCAGAGAGATGAAGTGACTTTTCCAAGGTCACACTAAACACCAGGGACAGATCAGTAGTGAGTGGTGCATTAGAAAGTAGTTTTCAGAATTTTCTCCTCCTTTTCCCTTTAGACGCCTGTGATCAGGAGTGGCAGTCTGTCCACTTGGATCCAGACTGCTGTCCCCACCGAGTAAGTCTGATAAGTATCGATGACTGATTATGATCTTTTTGCTACTGTCGCTTACTCTAAGGAAATCGTTAGAGGAGAATCACTTCCTACCGTTAGACATTAATACATATAATATTTAAATGGCAGATTAGAGTAAAAGCAATAAATGCATTGATGACTCCAAATGCTATAGAAAATGAAGTGCTCAGAGAGAAGACTGCACTTACAGAAAGACACCCCTGAGACCCTTCTCTTGATAAACACAGGTGAACTAGGGCTCTACCCACACCAGTGTCTGTTTCTCTAGGCTTGGAGTTAGTCCCAAGGTAGGTCATGAAAGGTCTGGGCAAGTCAGTTCAGCTTCCCCAGTGGTCAAAGTTAGCCATCGAGAGCTTCAAGGTCACAGGTGCAGCACTGAACAAAAATCAAAACAGATAACTAGCAAGTCAGCTTCTTTGTCTTCTAGCCTTAACTACGTGAATTTACAGGAAGTCAGAAACAAAAAGATTACAAGAGAAAAGATGCTTACTTTTTCTCATAGTTCTTGTCGGGCTATATTATACCTATTAATTTCCTTGTTTTCTATCCTCACTGAAATTTTATCCATCTCTCAGACTGAATAGCCCTAGTATCTGTGACTGTAGATGAAATATAGACAGAGACCAGCAAATGTTTGCCGAATTAATAATAATATTCATCCATGTGTTTGTATAGAGGTATCATCTCTGTATAATAATGTTAAATATTCCTTTTGAATATTATATACATTTTAACATACTTTATTTTTAGAGCAGTTTTAGTTTCACAGTAAAATTGAGCAGGAAGTATTAAGAGTTCCCATATGCCCTCTGCCCCAACATATGCATAGACTCCCCCGCTATCAATATCCCCCATCAGGGCAGCTCATTTGTTACAATCGATTAACTTACATTGATAAGCTGTTATCACTCAAAGTCCACAGTCTGCATTAGGGTTCACTCTTAGGGTTGTACATTCCATGGTTTCGACAAATGACATGCATCATACTCTCATACAAAATAGTTTCCCTGCTCTAAAAATCCTCTGTGCTCTACCTGTTCATCTATTCCTCCTCCCTAACCCCTGACAACCACTGATATTTTTTTTTTACTGTCTCTATAGTTTTGTCTCTTTCACAATGTCAAAGAGTTGAAATCATGTATTAATAGCATTATACAGTATGGATATGCAGCCTTTTCAGATTGGTTATTTCACTTAGTAACAGGCGTTTAAAGTTCCTCCTTATCTTTTCATGACTTGATAGCTCATGTTTGTTTGGGGGATTTTTAGCAATATTTAATATCCCATTATCTTACTCATCATCAGATTGGTATTAACTGATCGACATTTATGTGCACATATGGAAGTAACATCCATCAGAAGGCAGGCAGGTGGGGGGATGGGTATATTCACACCTAATGGGTGTGGTGCGCACTGTCTGGGGGTTGGACACACTTGTAGCTCTGACTTGGGTGGGGCAAAGGCAATATTTGTAACTTAAATATTTTTACCCCCGTAATATTCTGAAGTAAACAAAAAAATTAAATCAATGCTAAAAACAAAACAACAATAAAAACATCCCGTTATCGGGATGTGCCACAGTTTATCCACATTCACCTACTGAAGGACTTCTTTGTTGCTTCCAAGTTTTAGTAATTATGAATAGAGCTGCTATAAACATCAGAGTGCAGGTTTTTGTATGCACAAAAATTTTCAACTCAGTTGGGTAAATATCTGGGAGTGCAATTGCTGGATGATATGATGAGTATGTTTGACTTGTGGGAAGTTTCAAAACTATTTTCTGAAATGGCTATATCATTTTGAATTCCCACCAGTAATGAATAAGAGTTCCCTTGGTCCATGCCGACATTTGTTATCCTCAATGTTTTGGATTTTGGCCATTCTAATAGGTATTTAGTGTTATCTCGTTGTTTCTATCTAACTTTTGAATCCAAAAAGTTGTTTGTTGGAAAAATTGAAGGAAGTATAAATCACAGTATAGGAGTTGCTGATTTTGTCCCATTTTTCTCAATTAAGGACTTTACAAATGAACATTTACATTTCTTTTAAAAATATAAAATGGAATATTTCAAGTGTTTTATTAAAATAAATACTATCATGTCAAGTATACTTTTTACAATAAATATTAAAAGTGGCTACACACAAAATTAATGTCTACAATAATATCTTTCCTATACAAAAATAACAACCAGTTAAAAATGTAATACAAGATAATAATATAACAGCAACAACAAAGATGAAATACCTGTAGATAAATATTTATAGAAAGCTAGGGAGGTCTATATGAGAAAATATTTTAAAAACTACTAAGAGACACAGAAGGAGACTTGAATAAATGGAAAAACATACATGTGATCCAATAGAAAGATCCAAAATCATATAGGTGCAATTCTTTCTAAATCAATCCATAAACTTAACAAAATGACAGCAAAAAATATTGTTTTTTTTAGAATTAGGCAATAATGAATAAAACTTTCATGTGAAAAAACAAATAAACGAGAATCATAATAGATTGTTATTGACTTTGAACAGGCACTTTCTAAGCAGTGTATATATTAAACGATACACTCTCATCAACAGTTCTAGGATAAAGGCATCATATTATTTCCAGATTTACATATGATGATTTCAATAAACAGAGGGGTTAAGCAACTTGCCCAAGTTCACACAGCTAGTACATGGCAAAGGCAGTATTTTTTTTTCCTATTAATAATTACTTAATTTATTTCAACACATTTAGAAGGTAAAAATATTTTTGTGTTACATGGATGAATTGTATAGTGGTGAAGTCAGGGCTTTTAGTGTACACATGACAAGAATAATGTATATTATACCCAACAGATAATTTTTCATCTCTCATTACTCTCCAACCCTCCCCCTTCTAAGTCTCCAATTCCCATTATACCACTCTCTATGACCATGCATATCCATCACTTAGCTTTCACTTATGTGAGAACATGCAGTATTTGTTTTTCCATTCTTAAGATACTTCACTTAGAATAATGGCTACCAATTCCATACAAATTGCTGCACATGACATTATTTTATTCTATTTATGGCTGAGTAGTATTCCATGGTGTGTGTGTGTGTATAAATATGCACACACACAGGTGACGTATTTTCTTTATCCACTTGTCAGCTGATGGACACTTAGGTTGATTCCATATCTTTACAATTGTGAATTGTGATACAAATAACATATGACTTCAGGTGTCTTTTTGATATAATGACTCCTTTTCCTTTGGATAGATACCCAGTAGTGGGATTGCTGGATTTAATTTAATTCTTTGAGAAATCTCCAAACTGTTTTCCATAGAGATTGTATTAATTTACTGTCCTATCAATGGTGTATAAGTACTCTGTTTTCACCACATCTGTGCCAACATCATTTTTTTTGACTTTTTAATAATGAGCATTCTGACAGGGGTAAGGTGTTATCTCAGTGTTGTTTAACTTGCAGTTCCCTAATGATTAGTGATGCTGAATGATTTTTCATATGTTTGTTTTGACTATTTGCATATTTTCAATTAAAAAATGTCTGTTTATTTCTGGTTATCAACCCTTTATCAGATGTGTAGAGAGCAAATATTTTTTCCCATTCTGTGGGCTGTCTATTCACTCTAATGATAGTTTCCTTGGCAGTGCAGAAGCTTTTTAATTTGATGAGATCCCACTTATTTATTTTTGTTGCTGCGGTGATTGCTTTGGGGTTCTTCTTCAAGAATTCCTTGTCTAGGCCGATGTCTGAAAGTGTCTTCCCAACATCTTCATTTAGAATTCTTAATATTTCATGCCTTAGGTTTAAGTCTGTTATCCATCTTGAATTGATTTTTCTGAGAGGTGAGAAGTGAGAGGTGGGGTCCAGTTTCAATCTTCTGCATGTAACTATCCAGTTTTCCTAGCACCATTTATTGAATAGAGATTCTTTTCCCCAGTCTATGTTTTTGTCCACTTTGTCAAAGATTAGATTACCATATGCAGATGGTTTCATCTCTGGATCCTCAGTTCTGTTCCAAAGGTCAATGTCTCTGTTCTTGTGTCACTACCAAGCTGTTTTAGTTACTATAGCCTGGTAGTACAAGAACTCAAAAAAATCAACAAGAAAAAAATCAAACAACCCCATCAACAAATGGGCAAAGGAAATGAACAGAAATTTTTCAAAAGAAGACAAAATAATGGCCAGCAAACATCTAAAAAATGCTCAACATCTCTAATCATTAGAGAAATGTAAATCAAAACCACAATGAGATATCACCTAACCCTGGTGAGATTGGCCTCTATCAAAAGAA
>CAUYSK010105761.1:0-10506 GCA_963575035.1 Avahi laniger
CAAACTGTGATTGGACATGCCCTTAGGGTCCTCCCCAGGAAAGGCGTTTCTCTGCTGGCGCATGCGCTCAACTGATGTTTACCTCAAAGTTGTTTGGTGCTCAGCGCCATCTTCTGATGGCGTCGACTGCAGCGCTCCACAGCGGTCTGTCCTGATCTGATGCTTATTTATTATTCAATTATTAGAGTTATTGCATGTGCTCATGGCTTATTACCCTCTGGGTGTATTTACAAGCAAGACAGGAAAAAGCCACTGTAGCTTAATTTCCATTTTTACCAAGATGTGTGCACCTACTGTGAAACGTTGTCTTTGTTTGATAAAGTTTTTATGGCATACTTCTTCTCAATCTTTGAGTATTTTTTTTAGGGGAGACCTAAAATGTACATATGAGTCCTCTCTAGAAAGTAGGTTGGAAGCAGGCATTACTGTGTGAGAGCCTGGGCTAACAGCCAAGAGCCCCAGGGACTGGGGAGAAGGTCCCATGAGCTAAAACCCTCTCCCTGAAAGGTGATCCCTGGCCCCACACTATGCCGGCATTTGTTTAACAGACTGCGTCTCCTTTCCTTTCTGGTCTTTCTCTCTGAAGTTTTTCTGTCTCTTCAATGTGTATCCAAGCATGCACACACACGGACACAGAGCTGCAGCCTCCCACCCACAACACAAGCAAAGAAGCATCAACAGGCGGGTGAAAGGGACACGTCTCATGTCATCTCAGCAGATCTGCCTTGTGAACAATTTTGGAGGACAGAATGTTCCTAATTTTCCGCATCACTTGTACCCTGACACAAAACAAAGGCCCTGAGTGTATACAGGCTGACTCCAACTGGGGACCATCTTCTCTGCCTATAAGGTGACAAAAGATTTATAGAGCACCAACAATGTGCAGAACATTTCTCCTTCTTATTGAGGAAAAAGAATGCTGAAATGAAAGGAGCTTGAGAACCCAAGTTTTATTATTCTGACTAGAGATTTTCAGTGACTGGAGAAAATAAGGGAAAGTGAGAGTGCTGTCATCTCTTCCTCATTTTCTCCCACTCCTGCTCTTGTCTCACCACAACCCACCCCTGGACGAGGCTGGATTCAGGTGACCCGCCACCACTGCAGAGACTATCTGGAACCTCGAGGATTCCCTTGCCTCCTGGCAGTGCACAGCAAGGGTTCTGACTCTTTCTACAAGCCGGTATTTATCAGAATGACACTTTGTGACCTTCTTGTGGTTCGGTGCAGAGACTGGGCAGCAGTTTACTCTGACCTCTCCCGGAAGGTAACACCCAGATGCTCCAGGCACTTACTTCTTCGGAGCTTAAATAGAGTGTGTCCCAAAGTCCTTAGAAGCAGCCAGAGCCTGCCCGCCTCCAGTCACTCCCTGGGGAAGGGTCTGAGACCAGCCCAGGGCAGAGGCCATCTGATACAGCCCACATTGGGTCTTGCTGGCTGAGCAGGGGGCCGTGGAAACGGTGTCCCCTGGGCTCCTACTCTGGCTTAGCTGGGTTCGGGAGGCTGTGTGGGAGTCACCATTTGCTGAACTTGGGAGTCTCCAGGAAAGCCAGAGGGCAGGGAGGCTTTGACACCAGCATCCTGAAAGGAGTGAGATATTATCCAAGCAGGTGCCTGGTCTTTTTTAGGCAAAAGCACGATTCACATGGACTTGAGTCCTGGGGGCTGGCTTGTTCTCCCTGAGGTCACCCTCAACCTTAAAAGCAATGTTAAAGCGGAAGCACTGGAGAGGAACGTCCTGAGTAATTTCGGCACTGGAGGAGCGTTCTCAGCTTGTCTATTGATCGTTTCTTTTGCAGCTGTTATCTGGCCATCGAGAAGTTCTTTCACCCACATGCCTCTCCCTCCACGTAATCTGCCAACCACAACAGGACAGCTCCCAAACAAAGTGCTCTTGCATGGGACGCTGTTACAGGTCCATTTTCATCTCAGCATTCCTCGTCCTTCAAGCGCACCTGCTACAGTTCTCACTCCTCGCGGCATCTGTATAGTTTCCGCTGCTTATTTCCTGATATTATACTTTGGTTTGTCTCTTGGCGAGACTGCTGTTCTACCCCAGGAACTCAGCCCCCAAACTGTTGCATCCGGTCCTTTTTTTCCCTGGGCTGTTTGAATCAGATGATAAGGGCGCCTGGTTCTGTCTGCAATACAATAACCAGCAGTCACTTCCTACACAAGCTTCCCAGAGGAAAAGCTCTGCTGTTGAAATGCAAACGGGGGATCAAAAGAGGAAAATCCCTTCCCCAGAACAAGGGCTGCCCCGGTGACATCGGACTTTGCCAAATACGTCAAATAGCCTTCCTGATTCAGGCAAGGTGGCATGTTGCTATTTATCATTAGTCTAACGCAGTGCTCTTAAATCACAGGTCATAATCCACTAGTGGATTCTGAAATCAGTTTAGTTAGTAGTTTATAACTAGCATAAAAAACATAAGATTGGACCAAATAGAAAAGAATAAAAATATGAGGGTGCTTCATGTAATAAAGGTAGGTTTCTTTGTGAGATTTTTGTTTTAGTGTTTCCACGTACGCACAGATACATGAAAGTGTGTATTGGGCGGACACATAAGCTGCCCTTCTGTTTATTTTTTAGCCTTCGTTTTCATTGTGAAATATATTAAACTCTCAGCAGTATATATGCAATTGATCTTTTTCAGAGTCTTTGCAGGAACCTGAATTCCCACTGCTCTGGTTAAGAGCCACAACAGAGCCGGTGCCTTAGAAGCCGTCTCTGGGCCCTTCTCACCTCCCGCTCCACCATACACCCAGAGGCAGCCACCATCCTGACTTTTGTGATAATAATCCCCTGGTTTTCTGTATGATTTTACCACCCATGTGTACATCAGGAAAAACAGAGTTTGGCTTGGCCTGTCTTTGAGCTCCATGTAACTGCTCTTCCGAGATTTGCTTCTTCCAGTCGTTGCTATGTTTGTGAGAGCCATCCCTGTCGAAGTGTGCAGTTGAAGTTCACTCTTCTTCACTGCTGCATAGCCTTCCTTCCCGCAATCACACTGCCCCATGGTTGACGGACGTGGAGTTTGCTCCAGATCGGGTGTTTACAGGCAGTGCTGCCACGAACCTTTGCCCTCACTCCCTTGGCATGTCTTTGAAGGAGTCTCTCCGGCTGTGCAGGAGAGAGATATGGCTTTGTCATTCTCGTATGTTCAGCCTGACAAGGTGGAGCCGAATGTTTGCACCCCTTTCCCCCCACCAGCCCACACATGGTTTTGTTGAAATGTATTCCTGACTGTTTGTTGTGGTCAAAATTTGGAAAAATAGAGGTCTAAAGACTCCTAAGGTAGGAGTGATACATCTGTAAAACAGAATTTTCTCATTGTCTCTGTGTGTGTGTGTGTGTGTGTGTGTGTGTGTGTGTGTGTGTGTGTGTCTGAGGGGTGGGTTAGAAAGGAGTTGGGGCAGGAGAAGGATAAAAGGATGCTCCCACTTAGTGAGTGCTCATCCCCTGCCATGCTCTGAGCTCAGTGCTTTACAACATGTCGTCTCCTAAATCTTATGAGATATGGTTAATCCCACTTGATAGAAGATGAACTTAGGCTCGGAGAAGATAAAGAATGCACTCAAGATTAAATAACAAGGAACGTTCCAGCTGGAGCTAGAATTTGAACACAGACCTATCTCCAAAGTCTAGCCACGTTGTCCAGCCCAAGGTGCCTTCGCTGTTGCCTTTGCACCTCCAGCTGGGCCTCCATGCCTCACTGGCACATGGCCTTGGCCCAGCTGCCCTTGAGGTCACTATGAGGGAGGCACAAATTATCCCCGGACTCCCTCCTGCCACATCCTTGCCTTCCACCTGGGTGCCCACTCCCTCAGCCTCCAGATGCTTAGCGCCTCACAGCCCGCACCCACGGAGGCCCTTCCACTCTGCGCGCTGACATCTCTTCCCACTCATTGGCTTCTCAGTCTCTTGCATCTCTTGCATCTTAGATGGGTGCCACATTGCAGAGGGTGAGACCAACCTTTCTCCTCTGAAAGTTTGAACATGTCAGCTCTTACACAGGGAGCTGAGTATTAAAAGCCAGCATGCCTCGCCTCTCCCACACTGTTCTCTAGTGGTGAAATTTCAGCCATTTGAACGGGCTGACCAGAGAGAGATGTTTGCAAACGAGTAGTCCTGATCTGACCGTGGCCACATAGTGTCAGAGCAGAGCAGGTCTGGGATATTCAGATGACAGAATCATGCCTTGAGTGACACTTGACCACTAGCCTTGAGTTTGCCATTAACACCACAGCAGGGGCTCTTTTGGGCTTTATCTTAAATAGCCCCCTAAACTCTGATAAGATCTAAGGTGGCTACTTATAGCCAAGGAACTATTTTCCCTTCATTTAAAGCAAAATCCAAGTTGGAGGGGAAACCAGTGAAAGGCCATTCATTTATTCACTCATCAAACATTTACTGGTCCCCTTCAGGAACTGTGGAAGATTCCCAGGCACTGGGGTTACAAAGGGAGTACAACCAGCCCTCTGTATCCTTGGGGTCTGGATTTAGGGATTCAACTGATCATGGATTGAAAATATTTTAAAAAATAAAAACAAAAACTAACAATGCAACAATAAAAGATAATACAAATGAAAAACACAGTATAACAGCTATTTACATAGCATTTACATTGCATTAGGTATTATAAGTAATCTAGAAATGATTTGAAGCATACAGGAGAGTGTGCATAGTTTTATGCCAATATTATGCCATTTTATATGCAGGACTTGAGCATCCATGGATTTTGGTATCGCTGGGTGTCCTGGAATCAGTTGTCTGGGGACACCAAGGGACAAACTGTGATACGTAGCTCACTGTCTTGAGGAGTTTGCAACCTGGTTTAAGAGAGAAATATGTAATTTCTAAGAATAATATGGCGTTGTAGTGGTTATTAATGCTGCACACTGAATATTTCTGGATCTCTGATTTCTGGGCACAAAAAAAGATTTTATTTCCTGGCCCCTATGATTGGGCAGGACCATGTGACCAGTTCTGGCCAATGAGATGTGAGTGGAAGGGCTGAGCCTCACTGCCGGGCGGAGCGTTCAGTTGCTCACATGAGCAACTAACTCCGAGTGTTCTTTTCTCTCTGCGCAGCAATGAGAAACACACAGACAGGAGTCGTTTTGTCAGCCCTGGTCCCAATATGAGGATGACCGAGAACAGAGACCCTAGCAATATGCAGCATGAATAAGAAAGAAACTTTTGTTGCTTTAAGCTGCTACGTTTGGAGAACTGTTTGTTACTGCAGTATAACCTAGCCAGACATCATTCATTCTCATTTTTTGAGTCCTCATTTTGATGTGTCTAACACAGAAGCAGGTTTTCTTTTGGTATGAAACTTTCTACTGACCATAAAAATGACAGTCATGGGAAGATATTTTATTATCAAGATATTCTTCAGATGTTCTTAGAGTGTTCTAAAAGCTCTTAACAGTTCATGCAATAATTAATGTATTCAGACAGATTGGTCACTTACCAGCAAAACCCTTCATTTCTGTAGCACTGCTGGAGGTAGAAAACTCACAGTGCTTAGCAGGCTTAATTAGTAGCTCAGAGTCACAATCAAGATCATTTATAAGGCCAAAGGACAAGATAAAGAAGATAAAAGAAGATAAAATGTCAGGAAGCACTGACCACCACCAACTGAGAAAATGTGTTATTTAGGGAAATAAAATGAGTTTCCATTTAATCAAATGGGGCTCACTGTCAAAGGGCCAGTCCCTACGAAACAGGACACATAGGACACTCCAGTGAGCTACCCTGGAGAACCGACATTTCCACCATTTTCTCTTCAATCCAACTCCACTCCAGGAGTGCGTCCTGTTGCCTCAGATCCTGGACCTTCGGCTGCTGGGAACCAGGGCTCCGCAAAGCTCTGATCGAGAGGCCAGAAGACAGGTGTGTGCAGCACTGCACCCTCTAGCTTTGTAATCCCCGAGATCACAGACTCACTTTGACTTGCTGAACCTCTGAAAATAGGGAGTAATGAATTTCCCCTGTTCCCTCTCAGGATTCTTAGAGGAAAACTGAGATAATTATCAATACCCAGTGCATTCGTCAGGGTCCTCTAGAGAAAATCCATCTATATAACCAATGTAGTATACATATAGATATATATCTTCTACAGATATAAATATACATATGAAATATATAAAGAGATTTGATTTAAAGAATGGGGTTCACGTGATTGCGGGAGCTGGCAAATCTGAAATTTGTAGGACAGGCTGGAAGCTCAGGAAGGACTTCTATGTTACAGTCTTGAGGCAGAATTTCTTCTTCAGGAAACCTACTTTTGTTCTTAAAGCTCTCAGCTGATTGAATGAGGCTGTTGTGGACTGAACTATGTCTTCCAAAAATCCATATGTTGAAGCCCTAACCCCCAATGTGACTGTATTTTGAGACAGGGCTTTTGAAGAGGTAATTAAGGTTAAAAGAGGTCATAAGGGTAGGGCACTAATCTAATAGGACTGATATTGTGATAAGAGGAAGAGACATCAGGGGAACAGCCATGTGAGGACACAGTGAGAAGGTGGCCTTCTGCAAGCCAGGGAGAGAGGCCTCAGAAGAAACCAACCCTGCCGCCATCTTGATTTTGGACTTCCCAGCCTCCAGAATGGTGAGAAATAAATTTCTATTGTTTAAGCCACCCAGTCTATGGTATTTTGTTATGGTGGCCCTAGCAAACCAATACAGAGGCCCATCCACAAGTAAAGGGTCACCTCCTTTACTTAAAGTCAGCTGATTGCAGATGTTAATCACATCTTAGAAATACCTTCACAGCAACTTCTAAACTAGCGTTTGGTGAAGCAACTAGGTACCTTTCAGCAACAGCTGAAACCCCCACCAGCAAACACATGAACACTCCAGGAGCAAAATGTGTGAGTCTTTAAGTAAGATGAGGCCTATCATTAGCCTCCCTGACTTCGGGTCAGGTTTTGTCACCAAATAAGTTGCAAAATAATCATTGGTCTTTGGAGTTTGGGGTATGGGAATTAGAGATGAAAGGAGATCAAAGGTTAATTTCACTTACTTCATAGATTTGACTCTGTTTAGATCTATTCGTCAAGGTATATTGAAAGAGCAAAGTGCTTTTATCCATTCCTAATAGTGAGAATAATGGCTGTCAGTCGTAGATGTGTAATACCCTGCCAAGGGTTAAATAAATTTTCTCATATATCTTTCACAATAACCCTATGAGATGCATATTATAGTGCCCATTTTATAGAAGAGGAACCTAAGCACAGAGAGGGAAAGTAATTTGCCCTAAATTACACAGCCACAAAGAGACTTCGCTTGGTAGAGCTCGTGACCAGCTCACTATGCTGCCTCATCTCATGAGAGGAGAGATGTACAGAAAGAAAATATAACTGCCCAGAAACCAGAGATAGTCCAAACTCGGAAGCCTACGTCAACCACCAAACCACTGACACTCTCTTAAAGCCTTTTTCATTTTGGTTTGTCCCCAGAATGCTGTGGGAAGAACCTTCCTAAAGATCTGGCATCATTGCTGCCTTCGACACAGATCTTCAATGGCTCCCCATTAATTATGCACCATAGGCAGTGAGCCTCATCCTAGTGCTCAAAGCCTCCCAGGACTTGGCGTCAACTGGTTGGTTGGTTTGTTTAGCAGCACCAGATTTCCTTGCTGCTTTCCAATTCCCCTTTGTTCCACCTGAACTGGAAACACCTCCTCTATCACGAGCTGCCATGGTTTCTCCTCTGCGGTTGCTAAATGAAGCTTGTGGTGTAATGGAAGCAGGGAGGGCTCTGGAATCCTGCTGGCCCCCCGTTCCACCATCTGGGTTAACTTCCATAAGTTATTTATTTGCTTTTCCTCTGCCGAGTTTGGGCTTTTGTTTTCTTCAAATTAAAAATAAGATAAGAAGAAAACAATTTCAGCACTTTTCCACTTTCCAAGTGCCATTTTGTACTTTTCCAAGTGCCATTTTCCACTTGAAGGAGATGAGCAGAGTTGTACCTACTGCACAGGGTTGGTTTGAGGACTTAGAAAGATAAGGCACATAAACACTTGTCATGTATAAGGAGCTTGAGAAATACCATTCTTTTCCCCTTAAAGGGAGCCTATGAGCCAGGTGGCAGGAGCAGGCTCATCCATGTCATGCAGGGTCAGTGTTTAGTGTCCCCTTCTTCAAGCAAGATGGCTTCACGCCTCTGGCACACTGTGCCCCAGCCTCATTCACTTCTAGAATAGCAGAAGCCACCTGGTGACTGCTGGCACTTGTCCTTGTCCCTTGGATCACAGCTCCCCTGGAAAGCTCTTCCTCCTCTCAGTTCCTTTTAGTTACATGATTGACATACTTTTTTTCTGGGGCTAGAGCTGGGAATGGAACTCCACAGGCTTGAAAAACATCAAATGATGTCTTGCTGAAATTGTTTTTTTTATTATTATTTTTAATTTGAAGAAAACAAAAGCCCAAACTCTCCAGCGGAAGATTCATTAAATAATTTACTGCACTTGCCATTTTAAGTGGTAATTTAACACAACCACCCTTCGAGACACCCTTACAAAAACAATTTTTAAATGGAAACCAGAAAAAAAGCAGGAGTAGCTATACGTATATCAGATAAAATAGTCTTTAAGCCAAAAACTATACAGAGGGACAAAAAAGGTCACTACATAATGATAAAGGGGTCAGGAGGATACAACATGTGTAAATATACATACATTCAACATCGAAGCACCTAAATATGTAAAGCAAATATTGACAGAATAAAGGAAGAGTTAGACTGTAATACAATAATATCATGGGACTTTAACACCCCGCTTTCAGCAATAAACAAATCATTCAGACAGAAAGTCAGCAAAGAAACATCAGAGTTAAACCAGACTCTAGATCAAACGATCTAAAAGACATTTACAGACAACTACATCCAACGGTTGCAGAGCACACATTCTTCTCAACAGCACGTAGCCCCTTCTCTAGGACAGATAATATATTAGGTCACAAAACAAGTCTCAATAGATTATTAAAAATCAAAATCATATCAAGTATCTTTTCTGACCGCAATGAAATAAAACTAGAAATCAATAGCAGGAGAGACTTTGGAAATTGTACAAATATTGTTTAAAATTAAACAACATGCTCTTAAATAACCAATGGGTCAATAAAGAAATTAAAAAGGAAATTTAAAAATTTCTTGAGAAATGAAAAAGGAAACACAGAATACCAAAACCTATGGGATATAGCAAAAGCAGTTCTAAGAGACAGGTTTAAAGCAGTAGATGCCTACAGCAAATTGGTAGAACAAACTCAATTAAAGGACCTAATGTTGCACCTCAAGGAACCAGAAAAACAAGAATAGATTAAACTCAAAATTAGTAGAAGGAAAGAAATAATAAAGATCAAAGCAGAAATGAATAAAATAGAGACTAAGTAATACAAAAGATCAACAAAATGAAGATTGGTCTTTTGAAAAGATAAACAAAATTGACAAACCTTTAGTTAGACTAACTAAGAAAAATGGAGAAATGACTTACATAAATAAAATTAGAGATGAAAAGGAGTCATTACAACTGATACCACAGAAATACAAAGCAATGTAAAAGACTATTATGAGCAACTATACACTAACAAATTGGAAAACCTAGAAGAAATGGATAATTTCCTAGACACAAAAACCTACCAAGATTGAATCATGAAAAAATAGAAAACCTAAACAGACCAATAATGAGTAATGAGATTGAATCAGTAATAAAAAGTTTCCCATCAAAGCAAAGCACAGGACCTAGTTCTTCACTAGAGCCTGTCCCATGGGTGAGGAGCGAGCAGCCTTCTTCCAGGAGCAGGTTGTGTTCCCTGGAATGGGATCCCTGGGTAGTCACAGAAGCCAGAAGCCCTTAAATATTTTCCAGCCCCAACAAAAACTAACAGTTGTCTAATGACGTTACAATTCTATGGAGGTTAATTTACTTTCAGGGATAAAATATGGAGACGTTTAGAGAGAAAACCAAATGCCGATGTTTTAAAGGTAGCCTGAAGCCTTACCGGTGCTATGTGTGTGTAAGATCCTGGTTCAAGAATCTTTGAAAAGAGATTTGTGATCTGTGGGATTTAATGACTTTCCATTCTCTAATTGGCTTTTCAAAGTTTACAGCACCTTTTCTCTTTGCAGAGCTCAGGTGAAGCACGCTACTGTTATTATTTTTTTGTTTTTGTTTTTTATTTCAGCATATTATGGGGTTACAGATGTTTAGGTTACGTATGTTGCCCTTGCCCCACTCCAAGTCCGAGTTTCAAGTGTGTGCATCCCTCGAACAGTGCGCATTGCACTCTTTGTATATGCATATACCCGTCCCCTCCTCCCCCTCCCCCCTCCCCATCACTGTTATTATTAATGAAAAACCTAAATGGATTTATTTCTTAGTATAATGTATTAATTGCATTTTATATTATTATCATTATCATTTCGTGTGGAATAAAATCCCCAGGAAACCACTTGTGACACTTTTTTAAAACATTGTGGTAAAATACACATAACATGAAATT
>CAUYSK010105762.1:0-79825 GCA_963575035.1 Avahi laniger
TCTTTTTGATAAAGGCCAGTCTCACTGGAGATAAGTGATATCTCATTGTGGTTTTGATTTGCATTTCCCTGATGATTAGAGATGTTGAGCATTTTTTCATATGTTTTTTGGCCATTATTCTGTCTTATTTTGCAAAGTTTCTGTTCATCTACTTTGCTCACTTTTTGATAGGGCTGTTCGATTTTTTTCTTGCTGATTTTTCTGAGTTCTAAATAGATTCTGGTTATCAGCCCTCTGTCGGATTTGTAGCACGTGAAAATTTTCTCCCATTCTGTGGGTTGCCTGTTTGCTCTTGTGACAGTTTCTTTGGCTGTGCAGAAGTTTTTTAATTTGATCAGATCCCATTTATTTATTTTGGTTGTTACTGTGATTGCCTTTGGGGTCCTTCTTCATAAATTCTTTGCCTAGGCCAATGTCTAGAAGAGTATTTCCAACTTCTTCCTCTAGAATTCTAATAGTTTCACTTTACACTTCTCTTCTGCTCAGCTGCCTTTGCCTACCTCTGACCATGATTGGAGCTAAGCGGAGGATGGGGGATGAGAATATGGAACAAGAGGAGTGAAAGACATTACCCCATCCTTCCGTGTTGTTGGCTGCCAAGCCGTGGGTAAACTGATGGGAGGGGAGGGGCATATCTTTTAACTGGGTGAGAGACTGATGTTTGATTTGGATTGAACCCTTCAAGACTATTCTAGTATCTGAGAGTGACCAGAAGGCTTTAGGGTTTGCCGGAGATGTGGACAAAGAGAGGGGAAGAAATCTTCAACAAAGAATACCTAAGGATGGGAAAAGAAATGAAGTTGCTTCCTGAGCAAATCATATCACCAACATATGGGGTAAGCCAGGTCGCCTGGCATGTGTGTTGACACCAGGAATCCAGAGAAGTGGCGGCAGAGGGAGGGGGAAACCTCCTAGGCCAGAAGATGTTCTAGCAGAGTGAGGTCTGCTCTTTCATGCCTCTGGTTCCTCCTCCTCACCCCCAACCTCTCCTGACTCCAAAGCAAAGTAAAGACAAAAATTACTTCTTCATATATTTCCTCACAGTTATCAACAGAAACTATAGAAAATCAGTTATACAGTGAGGAGGGGGACAAGAAATACGTAGTAAAATCCCCACAACTGGGCCAGGGGGGTTTGGTGACCCAGAGGCTGAGTGGTCACCCAGACGTTGACCTAGGCCGGTCCTGCCACACTTGGCACCTGGCCACTCCCCTTCCCGCCATCCTTTGGTTGTGATCTCAAGAACGGTGATGCTTGCCTGAAAACGGCATCCGACTCTGCTTTGTCATGTCGTGGTGGTCACGAGGCAGCATAATAGTCCTTATAATAAGTAACAGTTACTGAGCATCTGTTCTGGGCAGATGCTTTCCACACATTCCCTCATTGTATCAATTAAGATGCTTTCACTACAAAGAATGGGAAGTCCAGATCAAACTGACATCAGATAACCAAAAACTCAAAATAGTAAAGAGAATGTGGTTTTTTTATAACTGAACACGTCCAGGGCTATGATGGCTCGTAAGGTTTTCATCAAGGTAGAGTCGCCGGGGCCGGGCCCTTGTTGCTGCAGCTTCCCAGATCTGTGCTCAGACGTGCATCCACTTTTTTGTTAGCAAATACAGCTGCAGCAGCTCAAACTTCCCAATTACACAAGACAATTTTCTGAGGGAAAGAGAGTGTCTCTTCTATTTGCTTTCTGCTAAAAGAGAAATGGGTTCTTTACCAGAAACACTCAGAAAAGTGCCAAATCATTGACCTGAATTGCGTCACTTGCTAATTCTTGACTGAAACCCTGAGGCCAGGGAAATGGCCTGCACTGCTGACCACGGGCATGGGTCCTGAACCAGTCCCCATGGCGGGTGAACTGCATGAGCCTGTTGGCTGGGAGCAACCAGGGCCCACCCTAGAAGTGGAATTGTGTTGATTCCTCCCACCCAAACTTCATAGACAAGGTTTGTGCACGATGTACGGAAATCAATCACGATTTCCTATTCTTACAGCACATTAGGATAATCCAGCATCCCTGTCATGACACAGTTAAGGAAGCTTAGGCTCTCCCAACGTCACCCAAAGACACAGCTCCACCCAAAGTCTCTCTGACTCCAGAGTCCATGTTTTTTCCATTACACATGATCACCTGCTCATTCACCCAACATTTATGGAGCGTGTTCCTCCTGGTAGGTTCCCGTGTGTGCTATCATGTAGTAAAATGTGAGTTCTCTAAGTACCAGCCAAAGCATAGCTCCTCTTCTGCCAATCGGTAGTGTCCTGTGGCTACAGGCATCATGGCTGGGATCCACGACATAAGATTTCCTAAGCAAGAAAGGAAGTTTTCATACCAGGGGAAGAAAAGTTCCCATTGATTGCCTGTGTATGGGGAGGGGAATTTATTCACTGCTTTGGAAAGTCACAGAGCTGTGTCTAATGCTGGAAAATCAATCTGCCCCCTCGTCCCAGCAGCTAAAAGTGAGGCAGCTCCTCTTCATATAGATTAAGTAGAGACAGGAGATGTGCTCTGTGGTCACTGCCATCAAGTTCGATGAATAAAATAAAAACCCAGAACTTGAGGAGAAACCACTGTGTTAAAGGAGCCTGGAGCGGCTGATGTGATTGGCAGAGACCCGCCTGAACCCTTCTAGAAGCATTTGTAACCAAAAATAAAGAGCTTGTTAACCTAAGTAATTCTTACTCTGGGTCTGATGCAGTATCTGACTGTAAGTCAGGTTGGTATTTAAAGCCCCAGTGGCGTCTCAGCAAAAGCTTTGCTGTGGATTTTCCTGAGTCTTCCTCTCCCATTTCAATGAGCTCCACCATGTGTGTTCTAATCTAGCATGATCATCAGAACCAGTTGTAAATGAGAAGACAGGAATGCACGTTCCTCTGTCCTTTGAGCTGTGCTAGGTGATGTGGCAGCAAGACTCCTCTGCTGAGACTGACACAGGGAATCTATCACTCTCTGAATCCTCATTCTGCTTTTCAGAAATGAACCGGCATCACTACGCCCTGTACGTGCACAACTGCCGCCTCGTCTTCCTCTTGCGGAAGGACTTCGACCAGGCTGACACCTTTCGCCCCGCAGAGTTCCACTGGAAGCTGGACCAGGTATGGCACTCCCCTCACACCTGCCCCCACGCACGGCTTTGCAGGGAGGGTCGGTTTGATCCAGAGGAGATGGCAGTGGGGAGGGGCCTCAAGGTTTTAGTCACTTGCTGGTTTTTGGAAAAGTCAGCTCAGAGAGACCAGCAGTGCTTTAAAATCTTGACGGAAACTGCCCCCTTAAAGCCAGTGGGAGGGGGGAGGACCACGTTTCCCCGCCGGGATACTGCGGGTCAGTGGACCTGTCCATGTGCATCTTATCCATCTAATCCACAATGAGCGCATGGAAGCTGGCTCTCCTGATCCCCAGGCCCAGTCTGTGATCTTTGCTAACATGTCTTTATATCGAAAATGCTCTGCGTCTCTCCTTTGGTGCTCTACTACCTCCTCTGGGTGACAAGAGGTTGAGAACAGGGACCTGAGGACTTTGAAGTAAGCAGTGACACAGAGCACTGTGAGCAGTGCGTGCTCGTTTTTGAAGTGGAAAAATTTGTGACTCACTCCAGAGCCTCATGGCTTTCGATCACAAGGGCCACTGCGTCATACTTGTCAATGACAAAGCAAATGTCTGGCTTGAGTCCAAAGCTTTGAAGGGTCTGTTTCCAAGCACGGTGCAGCATTGAGATGGTAGGGGTGGCACCCACCTGTCTGGGTGGCTGTGCCTCCAGGAAGTGTCTGTGCAGCAAGCCTAGAGTTGGCCTTCACTTAGATTTGAAAGGGGCCGGGGGCTAATTTTTAAAAAGGGTTTTAAATTATCGAGAGAAAGAGAGAGAGAGAGAGAGAGAGAGAGAGAGAGAGAGAAAATGGCAGCAGTCAGAAAAGGGGATTGAAGAGTCAATGCTGATTAATGAAGCAGATGAAATGATGCCCGTTCTATGACCCTTCCTGCCTGGGGCCCCAGCATCTCGTTTCGTTTTTATCCTGAGCTACCTGGAGCCCTCAGTTTTCTTTTCTTCCTCTAAAGTCCACTGTGTGTACTATCTGCCTCACCTTGCCGGGGGCTGATTGCTTCATAATCCTTTCTCTTCTCCCTCCTTGTCGCTGGTCTCTACCCTACGATTCTCTCCCTATGCCACACCTAAGTCCCAGCCCCTAGGGGCTGATTTCAGAGCGCTACTGGGAAACATTCTGGGAGGAACTAATTCCCATTAAGATGGGACTGATTGCTGCCCCATTTCATTCCTGCAGAAGTACACATATGCTATTTAAAACAAAGATTCATCAACCCTAGGAGTCTCTCTATGGTGGAACTCCAGGCAACGTTACAAGATTAAGGATGCCAGGCTGATGCAAAAGATGTTTGGGGGAGTCCAGGGGCAACTGCCTACTCCACTGCCAGTAAATCTCATCCTGCTGGATGCCAGGATTCTAAAATCTGGCATCTGGACTAGTATATGATCCTCTGAGTTAGAATTTCTGGATCTTGCAGGAATTGTGAAACCTTGGCATTGTTTATTTTATTTCTCAGCAACCTCTCAGCTATGTCCTAACGTGCCATATGACTTTTATGGGATGTTTTAAAATGTATAACACAGATTTAAGTGAATTAAAATAAATTCCATATTGTGAGAGATTTTAAAATAAGAGCATTGCTATACTGGTTGTGATAATTATAGATACCCTGTGGCATTTTCTAAGATGGGATTGAGAAGCATTGATGCAGCAAATGAAGTCATGGGGTTGGAAATTAAAAATAGGTAGAGAAGGAATTCTGGCTCTATAGATAAAGATATAGTGAATCTAGCATTTCTAAAATCTGTTCCTGAAGTGGTGAATTTAAGGAAGGGCTGAGATTCACTGAACAGCTTCCAAACTATTCTGATCTCATTGGCTACCATTTATTGATGCCTGCTCTGAGCCAGGCATGCTGTGTGTGGGAGACCATTCTCTCATCTCTGCCAGTCCTTCCCAGTGGGTAAAATGAGGCAGGAGACTGAGGTCCATGGCTTTCTCAGGGTCACATAGCAAACCATGGCTAGGATCTGTCCTATTATGCCATGCTGCTTCTTTGATGAGCTTGCTAATTTATACTTTCAAATTTTAATTTTTTTAATTTAGAGATCAGAATTATCACTGAGATGTCCATAGTCTTGATGAAACCCTATAAAATTTTCAAATCTCCACTCTGCTCAAGCTCTGTCTTCTTCTTCTGTTATTTGTATTCAGGCTGCAGTAACAAAATACCACATGCTGAGTGGCTTAAACAATAGAAATTCGCTTTCTCACGGTTAAGGAGGTTGGGAAATTGAAGATCAAGGTGCCCACTGATTCATTTCCTAGTGAGAGGTCCCTTCCTGGCGTGGGGTGGGCCTCTGTCTCACTGTTCCTCTCATGGCAGAGAGCATGAGCTCTGGAATCCAGCCTTCTTATAAGGAACCAGCCCTATTGAATTAGTTCCTCACCCTTGTGACCTCGATTAACCTTAATTACTTCCTAAAGATCCTATTTCCAAATATATTGGGATTCGGATTTAAAATATGAATTTGGTGGGGGGAAGACACAATTTAGTCCATAGCATTCCTCTACTAAAGAAATAAACGTTAAAAATTTGAAGACAGACCATTGATAATCAAAGCCCCAGCTCACCTGGACAGTTGCGCTTGCTCTAAAGGGAACCCTAGTGAGTAGAGCGTAGGAAACCGCGACAACACCTACACTAGCAATCCAGTGCTGTATATAGACGAGCCCACAGATCCCTTTCTCCTCGCTCAGCTTCCTGCATAGACAGAACCTTACCAGAAGTGTCTTGGGTGTAAATCACTTGATGCCCAGAATGTGCATACGTGATAGAGTCTCCTCCCTGGGAAGCCATCCTGGATCACTCCCCTGGGGGACTGGCCGCTCCCCTCTGCTCCCCAGACTCCCCGCAGGACTCCATCCCAGGACTTGCGGTACCACAATCACCCGTTCGTCCTGCCCATCTGCTCACTTCGTGCTGAGCTCCAGGAGGGCAGGACGGGGTCTTGCTCATCTCCAGCTCTTCCGTGTGTGTGTTACAGGCCTGAGCACATGGCAGGTGCCCAGTAAATGTCTGCGTGATGGTGAATGGATGTTGAGATCAAAAAAAGGGAGAGCTGAAGTGGGGGAAGGGAGGAGGAGCAAGGGAGAGAGGAAAGGAGAGAGGAAAAAATCCAATCATTTAAAACCTCCTGGTGATTAACTGATCTTTTGATTCATTTGACTGAGCATTTAAAAATTCTTAAATGTTGCCATTTTTAACTCTCTGAATCTCAAATGTTGTTCATGTTTGATTTTGATATCTTATTTCGAGATCTTGCTAGATTTACCACCTTTTTGTTTACCATCTGTAACTTACAGAACTTTCTGGCTTTGGTCAGCAAGGACTCAGCCAGTCTAATGTATTGTGTGTATTTAAACTCCTGGCCCCCCTTGGGAATTCCAGAGCATAGTATCTATGCTAATGCCTGGGGAAGGCTTGTTTATTTTTTTTATCCAGCAGTTTATTCTGGGCACAAACTGTGTGCCAGGCTCTGTGCTGGTCAGCTGGGTCAGCAGCTAAAATAAGAGTCTCCACTTTCTCGAGTTTCCATGATAATGAGTCAGACAAACACATAACCAGACAGTTTACAATCTCATGCAATATGTACTGGGGCAGAAGTCAGGGGGCCAGCTCAGGGGAGTCTGTGAGAGCCCATCTGGGGGCACCTGACGTGGACCTGGGGATAAAAGCCTGGAAAAGCCCCTGGCAGGAGGAACGCGTGGGTGGAACGTGGAGTGCTGCGCAGTGCAGCGCCGGGCAGCCAAGCTGGCAGAGCGGAGAGGAGCCCGTTGTCAGGGAATGTGAGCTCTGGGGGTGGAAGGGCATAGGCATGGGGCAGAAGGAAGAGGCTTTAGCAGTCACTAGGAGCCAAGTGTGGAGGAACAGGTGGAAATTAAATCCCGTGGGGCTTCTTACAACACAGTATTGAGTTGGTTCTTTATCCCCAAAGGAATGGGCCACAGCTGAAGCATCTGTTACTCAACACAAGATTGACAGTTTTAAAGACAGGCAAATGTGAAGAATGCTAGAATGACAGCCATCAGAGTCATCAAGTTTAAGCAAATATGGCTCAGGCCAGGTCATTCGCTGGGTCTCCCTGCTTCCTACTGCCACAGCCAGGCTAGAAACCCAGCCCCAGGCAGGTGTGTTAGAATAGCCAGCTCCTCGCAGCATTGAAACCAGTCGCGAGGTGCAGGATGGTTCGCACGTAGCCCTTCAGGAGTGCTCAGGGAGCAAGGCAGTTTCCAGAGGCACTGGGTGCTTTTGTCAGCCCGGCCCCTCTGTCCCACACTTCAGCAGGCCTTGGCCAAGGTGATGGACAGCCAAGTAAATCCATCACCAGGCGGCTCCAGAGATGCCTCTGACAATCCTGTGCATCTCACTAAAGTGATCATAACGATGAGGTGAACGTCATTTTAATGGGATTTTTACTTATGATCCGCTGATACAAATCTCTCGAGTCTGCAGTGAGTCATACACAAACCTAGACGAGAGCAGAGGAGACTGCCCAGCTGCCAACACACACAGGAAAGTTTACTAATTTGCTGCCCCTCCCGGCTTTAATATCATTTGGACATGGTTGACTCAGTGTCACGAATTCTAATGATCTTCCCTTTGGACCTGTCGTTGCTTGGAGGGGAATCTGCTGATGTTGTACTCTATCTCCCCTTATGGGAAGAGACAGCTTGAGTGACAGCCTTAATCGACCAGCAAGAGCACAGATGCCCCCAGCTCATATGAGAAAAATAAGTGCATCTCTGATAAAGTGCAATGAGCACAAGATATGAAAGTCAAGTTCATTCAGTTGGCTGATTGACCTCCCTGTGCCAGAACTTGTAATAGACACTGAGGAGAGAGAGAGGAAGGGCAGAGCTCTACCCTGGAGAAGCTCAGGGCCCTGCCCCTTTATACCTAGTTTATGTACCCTGGGGACCATTCTTCTGCAAGAATCCCAAGCTCTAACAATTGTGGGTGGGAAGAAGCAGCAGGAATGAGTAAAGATACCTGGCTGGGTGAAGCCAGATACCTGACTGGGTGAATTAAAGATTTAGCTACAAAAAACATTAAAATAAAGTAGAAAATAAAGACTAAGCCATCACATAGCTCTAGACCATACAAGAATCCATGCCCAGTGCTGCACTTCCAATTGTTCAGAAGTTGGAAATCAGATTTCCATGTAAAAAGTACAAATTTTTAAAATTTTCTTATTTCAAAAAAATGTATCGTCAGGCCAAAAAATATTCTCCAGTCCACTTTCACCCTCTGGTCACCACTTTGAGACTACTGATTAAAAAAACTATTATTTTCATACAAGAAAACCACACAATAACATGTCTATTTGAGAAGTTTAGTTTTTCTTGAAAGAGACCCAGTAGTCTTTTGTAAATGTGTCCCGTGCTCCATGCCCCCCGCCCCGCCCCCACAGAGAATGCTGGACTCCCTGTGTGGGGGAGCTGGTCAGGTCCCCAGCAGCACCCACCACACCCAGAGGGTCCACTGGTGTTGACAGTGGTATCCTTTCTCTAACACAAAGGAGGGAGCAAGCCATGGGCCCACGTTCCCCAGAGCCAGATTTGAGCACATTTGTCTTGGGCCACAGGCTTTGCCTGTCAAATCCATTCTACTTGCACAGAATTCTAAAGCTCCTGGAAGAAACTAAAAGTGAATAAATCCTTTATTCTTGGTGAGGAAAGAGTGCTAGAATGATGGAGGATCAGTTTACTTGCATCTGCTCATGCAGCCACACATAGAGGCAAATAGGTTAGTTCAATCATTATTATAGCCAAGTGCCAAGGAGTTAATTGGAGAATGGTCAGTGCAGTTTAGACTGGTCATCCTAATGAGCAAAATAATTGGGCATTGTCAGCACTCTAATTCTGCTGTTAAAGACTAACTCTTGGATGCTTTGGCCATGTTTCTTCCAATGCAGTAATACCACCCTGCTCAGCGTCCCTGCCTGTACCCTGCCTTCAGTAAGGCCTGCTTTCCTTTAGGAACAGATGTCCTAAACAGAGGGGGAAGAATGTCCAGAACCTCTTTTTTCTCTCATTCAGGCGGAATCTCAAATGACTTTTTCCAAGATGCCATTTTACAGGGTTGTTCTGGGTAAATAATGTGTGTAGGGAGGGTCACGGATACCGTGACTCTCACTTGGATGTGCAAAAAAAAACTAAACTCTTTATTTCTCTGTAATATATATGTGGGCTCCCTGACAAGCCCCCAGTCCTCTTGGAGTCCCTCTCTTTGCCTCTTTCTATCTCGAAGAGAGCTTCTAAACATTCGGGGAGAGGTGGCTTCCATGGCTGCATGGTGTTGGCCGAGAAGGGCTCTCAGACCCACATGGGACACTCTAGGTCCTCTTGGGTCAGAACTGCGCAATGTTTGGATCATCTCCTTCTGGAAAGGTGGCCGCTGACATGCTTGGCCCATTCATTCTGCTTCCTTTGAGAGAGGTGCCGACGTGCTGGCACCCGGCTCTGCAGCCCGTTACCTGAGCCATGCTCCTCCAGTTGGAAGCCCCTTTGCGACAGCCTTTGTCATGCCCCAGGTCCCAGCTGCATGGCTGCCCTGATTACCTCCATGGCATGTCGCCCCACCTGGGCACCTCGGGGTCTCCTGTTAGCCTCTGTGACAGGCAGAATAATGACTCCCAAAGATGTCCACCTCCTAATTCCAGAAATCTGTGAATATGTTGGCTTATATGACAAAAAATCTGTTTGCATATGTGACTAAGTTAAGGATCTTGAGATAGAAAGATTATTCTGTATTATTCTTTTTTTAATTTCAAAATATTGTGGGGGTACAAGCATTTTGGTTACATGAATTTCTTTTGTACAGTCTGAGTCAAAGTCATAAGTGTGTCCACCACCCATACAGTGTGCATCGTACCTGTTGGGTGTGAATTTACCCATTCCCTCCCGGCCCCCAGCCTGCTTGATTTCTGTTGAATTTTACTACCATATGTGTACATGAGTGTTGATCTATAAGTTTCAATTTAGTAGTGAGTACACATGGTTTTTGTTCTTCCATTCTTGTGATGCTTCCTATGGGCCCAGTGTGATGACAGGTGTCCTTGTAAGTGAGGAGGGAGTGGTTATGCTGGAGAAGGAGAGGTAAAGATGGAAGCAGAGGTCGCAGTGACATAAGGCCACCAGTCAAGGAACGCGGCCCGCGTCTGGCAACCGGAGAAGGGAAGGAAACAGATCCTGGTACAGCCTCTAGAAGGGATGCAGCCCTGCTAACGCCACGATGTTAGTCCAGTGGAACTCAGTTCAGACTTCTGACCTCCAAAACTACAAGATAATAAATCCGTGCTGTTTTAAGCCAGGAAGTTTGTGGGGATTGTTGCGGCAGCAATGGAAAACTAACACATCACTCATGAGCCTTGGGGAGCTGCCTCAGGCTGATAAATCAAGCCACCTCTCATCTCCCCACACCTTATTGAGGAGACCTTGGGACAGGGCTTCTGAGCAGACACGTGGACTCTCTGTAGGCCAGCGTGTGGTGCCTCTGCCACAGGTCTCCGGAGAGCCCTCCCCCCAGAGCGTGGGCCTGGGAGGGCGGGAGAAAGAGGCTCTGCCTCCTGTCCCGTTAGCTGCTTGCTCCTGGCTTGTCACCAGGCTGGCTTCTCCACAAGCTGCGGGACTAGGATTCCCAAGGGGCAGAGTTTGGCCTTTCCTTTTTCTCTAAGGCATGTTCTTCTTCTAGCCTAAGCTGCCTGGTCTCCTCACCTGCCATGAGATGTGGAAAAGGAGACTTTTGTTTTTAAACAAGAAACTCTGAGTCCTCTGTGCTTGGTTCTGTAAATGCTAACCAAACAGAAAATTCTCTTTCTCTTGACAAAGCCTCACCTGAAAGCTTAAAGTTGACAAAGTTGATATGAAAATTAGATTTTCTAAACAATACCTGACCTTTCCCTGAAGCACAGAAACCAAGCTCAGCCCACCAGTCCCTCGTGCAGTGCACCCGCTGCACCACTGTGCCTTTCTGCTGTCCGCCCCAGGGCCTCCTCCTAGGCAGCGGCAGCCTGCTTGGCTCCAGTGAGCACCGTCCAGAAGTGTGGCGGTGTTATCGCCCTTGGGAGCACCCTTTGCCCCAAAGGGGTGCAAGAGCAGCCAGTCTCAGAGGTGAGGAGCAGTTCTGGGCAACACCCTGACTTTCTCAGAGGTCCCAGTGGAAAGAAGCCCCCACTGCACACAGTGATGGCCTTAACAATGCCGCCTTGGATTGCCTGTTCCTCCTTCCCTGACTTACTCTCTACACTTCATCTTTCCTTCTCCCTGGAATCACTTCCCAAATGAACTGTCTACTCTAGCTCACCCCTGCAGCACAGGTAAAACTTCAGATCTGTAATGGGCAGTTAACAAAGAGTGACTGCTAGGATTATTGGCAAGAAAGAGACTTCTGCGAGTTCCAGAGGCCAAACCATGACTAAAGAAGGAAGTCATCAAGAGACCAAAGTGAAATGAATAAAAGGAAAGGAGTTTGACAAAGTGCAGATCAGTGTTGCCAAATGTCTGTGGAGCTTAGGTATCGCATACCTAACAATATTAAAATCTGAAAAGTAGATATTCCATTAGTGTCTTATTGTGAGCATGCTCTCCGCAAACCCACTAAGAGTTTCCATAGCTTTATTTATCGGTGCATCCTGAGCCATTTGCTTGAAAGGGGGATTTCTCTGGGTTTTCTCAGATTTTCATTATTATTCAAAGGATTTTCTTTTCTTTTTCTTCTGAAGAGCCTGCACTAAAGGAAAATCCAAACTCTCAGTGAATACAGAGCTGTGGGATCTCATTCTTTTCCCTGCTGCAATATCACTGACTTCTGCTTTCACATCCCAACTCAAACTCTGAGGCTACACAACTGTTAAATCTCAACAAATCAAAATACTAATTATTCTATGTCTTTCTCCCTCTGCTGGCAGACCTGGCTCCTCTCTGGTCTCTCTTCCCCTGACAAGCACCTGCTCAACAATTCCTTTTGCTCCTGTGAAATCATTATTTGTGTTTTAGCCTGTACATCTGCCCAGAGGCAACGAATGCATGTTTTCAGTAGATAATCCCTAAAGTATATTTAAAATCAGTGTTAAAAAGAAGGAAATAATGTTAACATTAAAAAGATTGTTATTTCACTGTTAAAAAGAAAGAAATAATGTTAACACAATTAAAATGCTTAGGGAAATCAAATAACCTATTCAATAATAAATGAAGTTGCTCCAAACTTCGTGAAGTGGTCCCCATGGAAGCAGCATGAACTCAGTCACTGCACTGGCTGTGCCCTGCTCCTGTCTTTCTAGTATTCTCCAGACATTGGTGCTGGTAGGAGGGGAGGGAGACTCCTCCTTGGCATGGAAGCCAAATGTTTGCTTTCCTTACGTGAAAGTTTTCTCTGCCACTTCCACACTATGGAAAGTGGATTGATTCACCTTGGTGAATATACAAGATGACAAGAATATGCCAATATTCCCAGTCTTTAGAATCTAAGTGTTTAGAACTGGGCATGGATGTCCATCCAGAAACAGATACCAAGTTCAGCTCGTCAGGAATCATGTCTTAGAAATTGGCAAAATTGAGTCTCTCTATAAAACGGCCAATTCCAATGCTGATCTCCCTTCCTTAGCAGACATGATACAAAGGTACTAGCCACTGTGAAGTCCTTGTGCAGTGAGAAGGAGACTTGGAACCAGCATTACTTAAGTTCTTACATTGTGCTGGGTATTTTTTAAAAATTCTAACAAAAATATTGCAGCTTAGGCATAGCACCCAGGTTAGGGATGAAGAACAAGAGACACAGCAGGATGCTTTCCTCATCTCTCTTCTGAGAAGTACGAGAACCTTGTAGATGATCTCAAAACATACATACTCCAAGAGGGTAAAAGGCGCCATTCTTGACATGGGGGAATTTACAACCTTAGTGAATATACAAGATGACATGAATATGCCAATATCCCCAGTGTTTAGAACCTAAATGCTTAGAACTAGGCAAGGACGTCCATCCAGAAACAGATACCAAGTTCAGCTCCTCAGGAATCATGTGTTAGCATATTTCGAAACAAAGATCAGCTTGCTCCCAAGGCAAGGTGCTGAGAGGGCCGCTCATCCCATAAAACAGGAGAAGACAGTGGAGCTGACTTCTCAGGGAAGACCAGTCCTTTGAGGAAGTCTTGAAAAGCAATAACCCTGGAGGTCCAGCAGTGAGATTAATTTGCCCTACCTTCCCTGCTTACTCCCAATCTCCTACGAGTCATTTGTTTCCATCCTTAATGTCTCAACATGCAAATATTGCTGCACTTACTGCTCATTAGTTTAACTAAAGGAAGTGCCCTTTAATTATGCCTCTAAATAATGAACCTCCTCCATCACCTTGACAATCAGTGCATATTCAGAAAGAAGGAAGGCCTCATTATGAAAGAGCCACTGCATTCCTTGGTTACTTAGACGATGGTAGCTTTCTTTAGGCAACAGAAATGCGAGTCAAAAGACAAACTTTGTGATTATACTAATTCCTTGTGGCCTTAGGTGCAAGAATAGCAAAGTTAGCCATTAACATATTACATGTGAGAGGAAAGAAGGAAACTAGCATTTTTGGAGAGGCTATTGTGTGCCAATCCCTAAACTCTTGATTTACAAATGTTAGATCTAAGCTATATAGTTACTTCTGAACTTAAATCTTAATTGCATTCCATAAATACTAAAATTGAGGCTCCAAAAGATTAAGTAATTTGCCCAAGGTATTGGACCAAGTCCATCCTTCTCCAAAGCCCATGTTGTTTCCCATTATGTTCTCGTCTTGTTGAGAAGATTTACATAGCTGGGCAGAACTGGGTATCCACCAAGTCTTCACTATATTTCTTCCTTTGTTGATCTCAGCAGAAACTCACAGAAACAGTTTGCTGCCATACAATTCCCGATGGCACAGACATACTGGACGATGCTATCTGGGAACCTGCCTGCATGGCTCAGAAAAATAAAACGCAATGTGTCATAGGCAGGCGAGTCATTTCCACTATCTGAGTAGCCAATTACCTATTCATCGTTCAAGACCATACTCAAGGGTCGCATCCTTGATATGGACTCTTCTATAACTCCCTGTCCAGCAGAGAATTGACCTCACCTTCATGGTGGGAAGGGGGCAGAAAAGACTTTTATCACAGCATATTGTATGCTCTATTACACGTATTTGTTCCCTGGATCATTTCCCCCACTACACTGGAGTTTCATATCTTAGTCACGTCTTTCATCTTTAACACAATGTCTAACACAAAATAAGTGTTCAATAAAAGCTTAATTTTCATAAATTATCTAAATGGCATATTCTTATCTTCTTCACTCTGGCTCCCAAACACTGCTCCCTAGACCTACAAGTGCCAGTTTGGCTACATAAGTACCATCTGAGGAACACTGAAAAGGAAAGCTGCCAGAAAAATAGAGACATCTTGAATAAGTGAATGTACCAACAACCCGTTGTATATTCATACGTGGAATGCTATTCAGCAATAAGAAGGAACAAACTGTTGATTCACACAACATGGATGAATCTCAAAAACATTATGCTAAGTGAAAGACCCTAGGCAACAAAGGCTACATATTATATGACTTAGTTTACATGAAATGTCCATAAAAGGCAATTTTTAGAGACAGAAAGCAGACCTGTGGTGCCTAGGGCATGGGTTGGAGAGGAAATCAACTGCAAATAGGCACAGGCATTTTTTGGGTAATGGAAATGTTCTGAAACTGGACTGTGATAATGGTTGCATAACTCTATAAATTTACTAAAAACCATTGAATTGCACACTTACAATGGGTAAATTTTATGATGTGTAAATCATACCTCAATAAAGCTATTAAAAACAGGAATTGAAAAACAAAGAGAGAGAAGAGGGAAAGGAGGAAGAGAGGGACAGCCACAGTATATAAACTTGAGGTGTTAGAGGATGAAATTCCGCAATGCCACAATTATTAGAAATTAAGAAGGTTAATACCAGAAATGCTGGAGATGCAGGAGGGAAGTCCCAAATCTAAACATAAACTTCCCTAAAATCCCTTAAATCCTTGATTGCCCCCTGGACTGTGTACACATAAAGGTAACTTTAGGAACCCAGTGAAAAGCAATTATCAGGAAAGATGAAAAAAACGGAGCAGATATTTTAGCCACTGTGCACTGCAAAAACAACAAATTTTGGAATTCCTCCAAGTAAAAAAGTTTAGGTAAACATATAGATTTTTCCAGTGGATTGCAGAAGAGACATACCTTAAGAGTAAAGACTATGTGCATTTCCATGGACAGAAAAATTAGCCAGGCATGATGGTGCACCTGTAGTCCCAGCTACTCAGGAGGCTGAGGCAGGAGGATCGCTTGAGCCCAGGAGTTTGAGGTTGCTGTGAGCTATAATGATGCCACTGTACTCTAGCCAGGGCAACAGAGTGAGACTGTGTCTCAAAAGAAAAAAAAAATGTATAGACTATGTACCAGGATTAAAGGACTACCTCAGAACTAAGGGTAAGCCCAAAAAACATACCCTTATAAAGTATAAAACTAAATCTCAACAAGTGCAAGGCAATTACCCAGTAATTTAACAAAAATCAACAATCTCAGAAAATGATAACAGAATCCAGACTTTCTACTAAGTGTCGTGCACAATGTCTAGTGTGCAATATAAAATATTAGATGTGAGGAAATAGAAAAATGTGACCTAAGGTCCAGAGTAAAATCATTCAAGAGAAATAGACCCTGAGATGACACAGATGTTGTAATTAGCAGAAGTAACTTTAAAACAGCTATTTTAAATATGTTTTGAAACTTAAAAGTAAGGATTGTCATAATAAATGAACTATAGGGAATCTCAGCAAAGAAATGGAAACTATACAGAAATGTAAAATGCAGAGTAGAAAATATAATATCTAAGTTAAAGGATAGATTTAGAAAAGAAAAAAAGAGAAGAGAATGGAAAAGAGAGTCGCAAAAGGACCAAAGGACAAGAGAATATGAATGAGGTATTAAATAATTAATTGAAGAAGTGACAGTGCAAAATATCATCTTAAAAATTGAATAAAATCAGTAAGCTCCAAGCTGAATAAATACAAAGAAAACAATGCCAAATTACATTTTCCTCAACCTGCTGAATACCAGAAATAAGGAGAAAATCTTATTAATAAAAGCACCCAGAGAAAAAGACACATTATATATGGGAAGAGACTAATATGAATCAAATCAAAAGACAATGTAATGACAAAGGAACTCCTTCAAGTAGAAAGGAAATATCAAAATGAAAAACAGATCCACAGGAAGGTAAGAAGAGCGCTGGAAATGGTAAGTATACAGGTTAACATAAAAGACTATCCTTCCTTAATTTCTCTAAATGACCACGACTGTTAAATGCAATGATTATAAGAGCGTATGTTGGGGCATATCATGTATGTGGATGTAAAAGAACAATAGAACAAATAGAACAAAGGATAGAGGTGGTTTACACTGATGCAAGGTTCTTAAATTTTATGTCAAGTGTGACAATGCTCACTTTAAAAATACTGCGATAAGATAAAGATGTGTATTAAGAAAGGCCTGCTTGAGGTTAGAGACTACCAGGTTAAAAGAGTACTCAGGCAAAATAATCATGCTCAGGATGTTGTAGGTTTCTTGAAGCAGAGGGACAACAGTGGTGACATTGGCAAAGAACTGCTTCTCATGCACGAGCCGTAGCTAGGAAGGGAGAAATTGACCTGGAATTTCTAGACAACACTGAAAGAAAGAGCTCTAGGGGTGGCATGATTGATGAAGAAGAACCAATCTCAACTTCAAACCAGGAATTGGAAGCTGGACATGCGATCTAAGAATTTAGGGTTGCTTAGTTGCTTAAAACAGGATTCTAGAGAGCCTAGAGAGAAAATTCTGAGGTTTGGATATAGGAAAGTAAACAAGAGCACCAATGGATGTAAGTTTAAGGGATTTAAAGAGTGACCTAGGCGTGTTGCTTCAGTAATGCACACGACGACGTCAACCTTGTCTCAGTGTGGACCCCTGCTAAGGCTCCAAGAGGGCTGGAGGACTACCCAGGATGGAGTAGGTATCTTTTATTCCTTTTATAAGCAGAAGGATTACTCCCTGTTCAAATTGTTTATGTTAGTCATGGAAGTGAATAAAGTGATCTGCAAAAGTAATAGTTTTAGCCACAAATTAGAAGTTTGAAGGGGAAATTAGAAGTAGTATTCATGAATTGAGTAGGGTATCCACAAAGATCTCAGAAATTGTCACTCATTTGCTCCAAGAGTCTTCCATGTTTCTTTGGAAATTACTTTGGATCCTCATACCTTACCTCGAGGTCTTTTGGCCATTTTGCCATCAAGAGCCAAACTAGCTTCTGAGAACAGCCCAGCAGAGGCTCTCAGTCAATTTCCTTAGTCTTCTGAGCGAATTAAAGGCACAACCATAGTTTGGCCTTCTCTCCTCTCTCCCATTGGGGATTAGATGGCATTAATTCCAATAGTGTCGTCTCCAGTGTCCAAAGACGAAGACAGAGAACAGTGCTAGAATGATTCCTCTGTCTGACCCCAGGAATCCACATGCCTGTCTTCTCTTCAGCAGGTAGTGACTTCCCATGTGTGCATGGGAAAGAGAGAGCTCTCGCTCTCCTAGTAGGAAAGTCTAACATCTGCCTCCTGACATTACATGAAATGGTGGATACTGAGTACCCCTTGTCCTGCCATTTAGGCTGTCCTGGAAACTGAGAGCTTGGTATTATCCTTATAACGTGGTCTTCTCCCATTATAAGGGCCACATGCATTTCCATCAAACACAACCTTATCAAAAGGTTTCATTATAGTCACAAATACAGGGGACAACGAGGCTGTAAGTATTTAGACAGAAGGCAAAGACAGATGCATACTATTAACTAAAGTCAAATAAAAGGTGAGCTCATAATTGGGTTATAAATGTGAATCGAGACTTAAATTACTTGAAGAATCATCTGCTATCATCCATTTATTTTTCTGTGTGTAAACATATGAAAAAAATGAGCCTTATAAGCTGAGAGCAAAAACATACCTTCAGGTTTATTCCAGAATACTGAAAATATGCCTCTGCCACATCTAGCAAAAATGTGTCACATTGGGAACCAAAAGAAGAAGAAGAAAAGCATTCTTTAGTGGGGCTGAGTACGGAGGAAGGCTGTGTCTACACTCGGCCCCGTGAAGTGACACAGCCAGTCACTTACTCACTCACCAATGAACTTTGGTCAAGATGCAATTTTAAAGTGAACAAACATATTTCAGGGACAAATATTCATTAAGGAGCAGTGAAAGCCATGCAACTTTGGAATCTCTGAGACCTGAGTTTGCAGCTCAGCTCTGTCCCTTATTATCTGTGTGACCTTGGATGAGTGGCTTCATCTCTCTGAGACTTGGTATCCTCATCTGTAAAATGGGGGTAATTATAAACACCTCAGAGGCGGTTATGAGGATTTAATGGTATAATGAATGTAAAGCAGGGTTAATGAGGTAGTGACAGCAGAACATTTAACCCATTTGGAGGTGTGTTGTTGGGCCAGCATAGTCACACACACACATAGATGTATGGTTGGATGGATAGATATTAATACATAGATAGATTCAAAGAAATTGTGCTTGGAACACTGACTGTTGAATTCATTTAACACATGCTTTTTTATGAGCAGCTACTCCATACCAGGCACTGATATGGTGGGAACAGGGCATAGAGTGGCAAACAGAACTATGACAGATACCAGGTACCTACTTTCGTTATTCACACTGTAGTCTTTTTGTTTTTTGAGACAGAGTCTCACTCTGTTGCCGGGCTAAAGTGCCATGGCATTAGCCTAGCTCATAGCAACCTCAAACTCCTGGGCTCAACGATCCTCCTGCCTCAGCCTCCTGGGTAGATGGGACTACAGGCATGCGCCACCATGCCCGGCTAATTTTTTATATATATATTTTTAGTTGTCCAGATAATTTCTTTCTATTTTTTCAGTAGAGATGGGGTCTCGCTCTTGCTCAGGCTAGTCTCGAACTCCTGACCTTGAGCAATCCACCTGCCTCGGCCTCCCAGAGTGCTAGGATTATAGGCATGAGCCACCGCGCCCGGCCACATTGTAGTCTTAAAATACCATTTATACTAAAAGATACCAGGGTTTCTTAAAGAAATAGCTGATTCTGGGTTTGGGGAAAAAAATGAAAAAATGAACTTGGATCCAGTTGCCTATTTGCAGGAAATATTGGGACAGAGGAACATTTTGAACTGCACGTGAGTATGAAAATAACAAAGACTGGGATGCTCTACTGGTCAAATGTCCTGGGTTCTTCAGAAGATAAATTGCAAAAAAAAAAAAATAACGCAAATGATGAAGGAATAATCTGTGCATTAAAAGGACTTGAGAAACATAAATTAGTTTTTTAATGGGAGAAGCTGGACTATAGTTTCCGGGAGTACAGATGTAAGTGATAAAACCGTGGTCAAGTAAAGACTGTAAAAGCCAGGACGGCGGCTACTCTTGGGAGGCGGGGAGTGGTGCTGTTGGGGCGGGGCCCGGGAGGGGCTTCTGCACAGGTGTCCCGTTCCCGGCCTGGGCGTGGCTGTACAGTGTCGCTCCCCAGTGGGTCCTTAAGTTCTGCCCTTGCCTTGTGTGGCTCTCTACATCTTGCTTTACAATAAAAGGGAACTTAACTGGAAGAAGCAGCATGTGTTGAGGGAGGGCCCCCATGTGCTGTGGCAACAAATGAGGCTTGATTCTAGCCGTGAAGCTCAGAGTTTACTTGGTAAAAAAGGTAATCACAATGCCACGATCGGTGCTGGAAGGGAGGGGAATACAGAAGACTGGCTGGAAAGGGGCCCTGGCCCAGGCCCGGGGGCGGTGGAAGGCTTGGACCGAGCCGCAGAGAAAGGACATAACTTTTAAACACCTACCACACCGCACCCTGGCCCATTCTAAAGGTGCGGGGATGAAATTGCCCCGGTCTTGGCTCTTTGCGGGATGCAGGCAGATGAACTGTGCGTGGGCTGGGCACCTTGCTGTACATTTGCACGTCTTCCCCTCAGTGTCTCAGTTAAGTCCTGCAGGCATCATGACCCCATCACGCGGGTATGAGGTAACTGTGGCTTGGAGAGGTTTAAAAACAACTGGCCTTGGCTGGGCGCGGTGGCTCACACCTGTAATCCTAGCACTGTGGGAGGCCGAGGCGGGAGGATTGCGTGAGCTCAGGAGTTCGAGACCAGCCTGAGCAAGAGCAAGACTCCGTCTCTACTATAAATAGAAAGAAATTAGCCAAACAACTAAAAATAGAAAAAATTAGCCAGGCACAGTGGTGTGTGCCCTGTAGTCCCAGCTACTCGGGAGGCTGAGGCAGGAGAATCGCTTGAGCCCAGGAGTTGGAGGTTGCTGTGAGCTAGGCTGACGCCACAGCACTCTAGCCCAGGCAAGAGAGTGAGACTCTGTCTCAAAAAACAAACAAACAAACAAACAACTGGCCTTTGATCAACTGACCAGAAAATAGAGAAGCTGAGATTTGAACCAAGTTGACACTCTTTTGACAGGGAAGTACTAGGTCTGGGGTCCCTGACAGGTAGGACAGGTGGTTAGTCTATAGGAGTGGACAGCCCAGGCCAGGAGTTGAAAAGCACAAATCATAAAATTTTTAAAAATTCATTTTTATCAAGTAAGATAGTAAAGTCAATTTTTATTTTTGTTTTTGTTTTAATGAGAACAGCAAGTATTGGCAAGGGTGCATTCCAAATATGCTGCTAGAGGCAAGTGTAAATTGGCACAGGCTTGCCAGGGGGCACCCTGAGGCCTGCAGTCCCATTCCCAAGTGACAGATGAGGCTTCACATTGCAATGCCCCCAGAAAAGGAAGAACAGTTGTACATGCGGTGTACCTGGAGAAAATATAAAGCTTCATGAGGACAGAGGAAAGTATGTAGAAGCAAGAACATAGGATTTGAGCAGAAAACCTTAAGTCTGCATTTCACCAGGGCTATCCTCTAGCAGCAGGTATTACTTAGGGATATTATTTACCACACCCTCATCTATACAATGGGTTTTATGGGCATTAGATATATGCATAAAGCATCCAATTCATGCTAGATGATTGCTAAGTTACATGGTTTCATCATTGTCTTTATATTTACCTTGTTTTGCCCCACACTGGAGATCAGAGTCTTGGTTTAACCAGTTCCAATCTGTCCTGTAGGATTCTAGAATCCAGGGCTTTATGGAAATAAAGAGGCTATACTGTCCGGTGTACTTGGTTGTAAATGGTAGCCTGGCTTAGTGGTTAAGTGCACATATTCTGGAACCTAATTTCATGGGGTTGAATCCCAGCTCTGCCACTACTAGCTGTGTGGCCTTGGGAAAGTTAGCTAAGTTCACTAGGCCTCCGTTTTCCCATCTGTAAAATGGTACTCACTGCATAGGCTGGGAGGACTCAATGTGTCAGTGTGGCCTGTTGCACCTGCTACAGCTTTCTGAGTCCAGGTTTTCTGCATTAAGGAGATGGTGAGGGACCTCCCTTCAGGCATCCAGGAGAGTGGTCCCTGCTAGGATGGCTGGAGCCTTCCCCGGGCATCATGGGCTGCTCTAACCTCATGATAACTGCTCCGGGGCAGGATTTCTCGCTTTGAGACCCTTGTTACCCTTGCATAGGTTCTGATCTTAGCCTAAGCATTGACTCAGCACAGTCTGAAGGCATTAAGGTTTAAGTCTTCCTTCCAAGACTTTGCTTCCTTCTACTGCCCAGCCTAGCACACTGGGGGACATGACAGCCTCTGTCTCTACCCAGATCCTCTGACATTAGGGGAGAGATATTAGAAATATATAAATGGACTTTTAAAAATTTTAATAATGATCCATTTATTTTAATGCATATGAGAAAAAGTACAACTTGTACATTATAACATGATTTCACAACCATGAAATTATATATAGCTTATCTAGAGGGAGAGAGGAAGGACATTTGAAAGCCTGTTCATTTAATAAGATTTTAGCAGTCTTTACCCCCTGCAAGTCTTTGTTCCTAATACATTCAAGGCTTTTTATCGGTGGAGTAAAGCACGTTTAAAATTTGGAAAACATACTTTACATCACAGAGTCAAGTGTTAATTCGTCTTTCCATGTCTCTGTGTGTCTGGCCAGTCTGGCGCCCCTCCAGCCTTCTCTCCACTCTGCTGCCTTGAACTGATAATCTTTCTAAAAGCATCAACACTGCCTGGCCTGGACACGGTTCCTGAACCCCGGCTTCACCTCGCCTTGGATCTGCTCACTGAGGTTCACATACTGCTGGTGGTGCAGGAAAGCTAATCACAGCTAACACGTAATGAACACTTAAACATTTCAACAGAACCAATTCATTTAATTTGGAGGACGTTAATATGTCAGCAATGACATAAGGGGAGAGATATTAGAAATATATAAATGGACTTTTAAAAATTTTAATAATGACCCATTTATTTTAATGCATATGAGAAAAAGTACAACTTGTACATTACAACACGATTTCACAACCATAAAATTATATAAAATGATTTTGTCTGTTTATTTAAGTAAAAGTGAGTATTTTTTTTGAAGGAGGATCATCTTTTTTATTATTTCAATAGATTTAGGGGGTACAAGTGCTTTTCTTTGCATGGATGAATTGTATAATGCTTAAGAAAAGTGAGCTGGTTTAAAGAAAAATATCAAGAAAATGATAGTAGATGAACTATGTAAATGTCCTCATGTATTTAACAAATGCTTTCTTTGAGTGCCCACTACCTGGCACTCTGGAGCCTGAGAATACAGTAGTGAACAAAGCAGACAAAATTCCTGGACCTCCAAAAGGCTTTAACAAGCCCTTTTAGAAACAAGTTATCCAAATGACCAGTAAACACATGAAAAAGTGCTCAATTTTATTAGACATCAGGAAAATGCAAAATTTAAATTCGTGCTGAGCTATATTAAATGTCCACCAGAATAGATTTTTAAAAAAGTAAAGAAATAAAAAAAAAAGACATTACCAAGATTTGGCAGGAATGCAGAGCAACTGTAAGTCTTGTATATTGCTTGTGCAAATGTTACAACCTCTTTGGAAAACTATTTGGCTGTATCTACTAAAGTGGACCTAGCAATTTCACTCCTAGTTGTCTACCCAGCAGAAACATACGTATATGTTCACTAAAAGATATGCACAATATTTAGGAAATGAATAGGTCTTGGAAAATGATCATTAAATAAGCTAAAACCTACCAATTCTAAAGCATCCTATAAGAGGCAAATAAGACATTATCTATGTCCTTGGGGAGAGTAGATTCCTGTCATTGAACACACTTTTTCTAAGTGTGTACTGTGTTCTGGATTTTATACTGGGCACTAGAAAGACAGGACTAAGTCAAAATTGCCCTCACACTCTCATAAAAATGCAGTCACTCACCTCAGACACCAGTAAACGTAGGCCTTTTGCACTTGTTTAAGGAAATTTGGTGGAATGAATATCAGTATGGGCAACACTGGTTTACATTCTGTTACCGTTTAGGTAAATACAAGTATCTCTCCATGAGATCAGGAACCTCTGCTGTATCACCCAGAACTAGAGCTGTGTCTGGCTCATGGTAGGGGCTCAGAAGCGTATCCTGGCTGGCTGGCTGGAGGAACAGACAGATGGATTCATGGATGGGTGGATGGATACATGGATGGAAATGAATATATATGGGAAGGGCTGCAGTTAAACTTCCCTCACAGGAGACAGGGGACTCCCACCACAAAAGGAATATTCCACAAAGGGTCTAACAAACCTTCCTCATCTCCACCAAGGACCCTCAACAGAAGTTTGAATTGTTAGAATCAACCATGGAATGTTTAAAACTTCAGACATAGATTAATATTTCAGGAAAACAAGGTTCTACTTTACAACCAAGACCTCTGATTTAATCAACAAAGAAAAAAAAAAAAAGGAAGTCTGGGCACATTATCCATTTTATTGCTAGCTGGGTTTACCTCTTTGGCCTTTAATTATTCCATTCTCTCACATGGCTTTATCTCTGACACTTTGGGATGAAAATGTGATTTGCCATTCAGAGGTTTCAGCAAAAAATCACATTCAAGTCAGCAAACTGAGAGCTTGATAAAGTAACAGAGTGTCAGGGTGAGGCTTTGAAAGGATGTCTTTAAAGTGTTTTTAATTAAATCTGTGTTATTATTTAGGATGGTGAAGAATCATTTCCATGCATTACAGGGTTTGTTTGGAAGCTCAGTCGTGCTGTTCTTATAGCTGTAGCATTAGTCATGCAACCTGAGGGCAATGTGACAAGTTTGCTTTTTCAGGCAAATATTTTGTGAACAGCACCTACTGTGTATACCTATTATACTTTATATTAGGTATTAAGCTAGGTTCTGTGGGGAGTCACAAAGAAACACTTGGCAAAACTCCTACTCTATCATGTCAGGGACTGGATAACATTACCAGGCCGTAATATAACAGAAGAGGGAAGAAGAGTGTCAAAGGGATGAACATTATTCAGCTTCTCTGGGCCAGGATCTGCTCTAGGTGCTTTGCCTGCAGTTTTTGTTTTGTTTTGTTGTTGTTGTTGTGAGACAGGGTCTTACTCTGTCATCCGGGCTAGAGTGCAGTGACATCGTCACAGCTCACTGCAATCTCAAACTCCTGGGCTCAAGTGATCCTTCTGCCTTAACCTACTTGGTAGCTAGGACTATAGGCACAAGCCACCAAGCCCAGCTAATTTTTTTATTTTTTGTAGTGATGGGATCTTGATTTGTTACTCAGATTGGTGCTCTTTTAATTGTCACAGCAGTCTGTGAAGAAGAGTCATTACCCCAGGCCACAGACGGGAGACCTGAGGCTCAGAGAATTGCAATGGTTTATCTTAAGCCACATAGCTCCTTAACTGGTCTCTCTACAAACCTGCTGTTCCTAGTGTATACCTTGATGTTAACCTTTCAGACCGTGTTGAAGGGGATTGTAAGAACTGGCCTGCAAAACTCATTATTAGATTAATAAAGGGTGACATTCAGGAAATGGTTTCTACATCACAGAAATGTCTTCTTTTGCAGACCCACAGAGAGATTTCTGTCTGGACTCCATACAAGAAAAGGCTGTGTTTCTCTTTAATACTAGGTACCTTTTAATTTTATGGACATAATAAGACAATATTACTCATTGAGTTTCCTCTTTGCACGGGCTGCTACAAAGCTTAGAACCAGTTGTCTGGCCCGTCTGCTACACAGTGCAAGCCCTTTCAGCATGCATTCAGGGCACAAATCACATACAAGGGTTCATCTTAACTTTCTGTCTTAGTCTGAGTCTCCAGAAAGCAAAGCCAGATGCAAAAGTGAATGACTCTCTCCTTCACGCTAAGGGGCACAAGCCCGGGGAGATGAAAGTGAGAGATAAGGGAGTGAGGCAGGGAACGAGGGAGATACACAAAAGGGTGGATTGTCACGCTGGACTTGTGAGCAAGTGCAACTGGTTGCTCTTCCAAGGCAATTATTAACTAGTAATAATTAACAGGTGTGTCTTATGTAGGAGCGAAAAGGAGAAGAGTTTATCCACTGACACCTGTGTCCTATGAGCCCAAGATTTCCCCCAGGAGCACGAACTCCCTGCACATCTGGGGGGTGCAGCCATGAGTGCTGCCACCCCTCGGGGACAACCAGGGAGCCCTACCGCAGGGTGAAGTGCTGCTGGGACGTCCACCACTGGGCAGCTGCTGGGTGGACCACGCGGAGCTATTTGCCGTAAAGGCAGCCAGTGCCACGTGACCACACCCACACCCTCCCTGTCCCAGATGGGGCCAAGCTCTAAAGTAACCCAGAGACGTGTATGACAGACTTTTCTAGCCACAGTTTCCCTTCCATGGCTTCTACTTCCTGACTTAAAAAAAAATCTGTATTGATTTTATCCTTACAAGCCACAGTCAATCTGTTTTGGCTGGGTCAAAGTATAAATAAAATTCAACAATTATTGGCTGTGTGCTAATCTGGTCTCTCCATGAACGTTGTATCCTCAAGACACCACTTCTCTTTTACCCCCTGGAGTGCCCCAGACCAGCTAAACTGGGTATCTGAGGATGCATCGTCACAACCACTAGCTGTTGTCACCACCTCTCTACACACCAAGGTGGCTCGAACTCACTGTCTCAGGCTGAGTATAAGCCTTTTGTTTCCTGAAGTATTTCCTCTCAGCATTGGTTACATTTGACACTGGAAACCCAAGATTGTACGAGGGCAGCACGGCTTGGGAATCCCCAACACTGAGCACTTTGTGTGGCATTGTGGGCACTTGATGTTTTTGCACTAAATAATTAACAATGATTTTATCAAAATAATAACTATTTATTGAGCGTTTACTATATGACCAATATTGCACTAACTGGTTCACCTTGTTTAACCTTCACACAACTTAATTCTTACCAATGGTGCCTCAGTTATGCAATCTGATGAGGAAACCTGATTTCTATGGCTATGGATTTTGCTAGAAAAAAAAATTCATACACCTCTCTCTGAAAAATGTGGACTCCCATTAACTCGATGTTGAGCCCTCGCAGAATTTGTCATCTGCGGATGCTTCTCTTTCTCCCAATTCCCTTGGCCACAGGGTTTGCCTTTCCACCTACATGACTCACAGCCCCATCTCCTCACTGCAGCATAAACAATCTACCCTTCTGGCGCTCAGCAACGAGGCAGACTTTAATCATCTAATGTCTTCAAGGTCCCTAATGTGTAATTAGTTTGATTGGACCTTGTAATTAAATGGCTCAAGGACGAGGGAGGGTGCCTGTGGCGTGGACATTCTTCTCTTTTTATTTCTGGGGTGAGAACCTGAGAACTAAAAAACAAAGGCCCAGTAGGTGCTGAGCTGTCCCTGTGTCCTGGAGTGCAGCGAGAGCGTTTGGAGACAGTGAGGTTGGTCTTTGTGCAGGGCAACTCCGCTCACTGGCAGGATTGCCCTCGGTGCAGCTCATGGGAGGTAAAATCACTCCCATCCTCGAATGTTTATCTCTGAGTGTCTCTGATTGGCCCTCCCTGATGCCTAAAATTCTGCCTCTTGCTATGCATACAGGTACCTAAGATCCCAGTAAAAATGCTAAGGTTCTCACTGAGGGGTGGGCAAGGTTGGAAATTAGGGTACTTCATGGTGAGGTCAGGGAGGCTCAGGTCAGGGGCCCCTAAGTGGAGGTTCGGGATTTCAGAATTAGCTTGTGAGCCTCAGGGATTCTGGAAATAAATGCCTCCTCATTTGCCCACTCAGCACAACACTCAGGCATTTCTTCTCATTGAATATGAGAGTTTGGTCCAAAAACCGGCCTTGCTGGTAATTGTTTAAGGACCCAGAAAATATCTGGAAATTGAGAGGATGAACCAAGCAACATATACGATATACCCATATATATGACCACAGGAAAAAAGGCATATTTGAAAATTAGGAATGCGTTCAGAATATCTGCGAGGGGAATATAAGCTTTGTAATAGATATGAGCAGTCCTGCCGTGGAACTAAAGCAAACCACTCAGGCAGCAGTCTAGACTCGTCTAAAACAAGGATTGTGCTAAAAGAAGAGAAATAAGTGTTGCTGAATCAGAGTGTTGGACCTGTCCTCTTCTCTGCCTGTATTTGATCAGTGTTGCGTTGTTATCGTTGGTCTGGTTCTCATGTTTGCTCAGTTGGCTGGAAAAGCCAACAAAGCAAGAAGTGTCATCTAGAGCTCAGGAGAGCTGGGCTCTGTCCCAAGCCCCCACCCAATGAGCTGGTTCTGATGAAATCATTGTACCTCTGCCGGCCATACTCTTTCCATCTGTAGAGCGCATATAATATCCACTTGTCCTCCCAGGGAGTCTGGGAGAAAATGGGATAACATTGCGGGGTACTTTGAAAATAACAAAGTATTATTTTGTTAATGGAAAATGATTAGTGCTATTGCCATTAAATATGGTTATTAAAAATCTGTTATTAATATAAATTAACCTTAAATCTGATGAGAAATGAGGTGGGTATAAATAAATAAGTAAAATCTCAATTAACAGGTTTAAAGAATTTTAATCATCATAATGATTGAGTAACAGTCTCGCTCCGTTCACTTCTAGTTGAGTGCTGGGTGAAAGGGAGGAACTCCTGACATTGTTTAATGGAGTGAAGCTTGCTGTTGCTAGAGCCACCCTTAACACATGCGGTGCCCCAGGCACCTCATCCCCAAATTGGTCACTCTCGCTCTCTGCCCACCTTGCTCTTGTTCTCTCTCACTCCCTCCTGCATACTTGCTGGCTTGCCAGTAATTCTGAAATTCCATTGCTTCCTCATTAGGCTAAGGAAGCTCCGGTCCAGATGTTTTCAAGAGCAGTCTCAGTAGCTCTAGTGCTTTTTAGAGGCCATTGGTTTCCATGGCCACCACACATGGACAAGTTCCCAGTGCCAGTTCTCTTGCAAATCCATAGGAGCAGCTCTCCCCTGCCTGGCTGGAAGCTAGGCGCGGGGAGGAGGGACACCCCTACCCAAGGCCTTTGGGATTAAATGGAAGGCTTCGGCAGGCCTCGTCTCCTCTCCTAAGACCCTCCACCTCCCACAGTGTCTAGTTCCCCTTGACCTACAAGAATCCTTACACAGGTGCACCGTTCAAATTCTCATGCAATAAATGATTGGTGTTTTCTTTCTTGAGTGATAGTGTCACACAGTGGCGTAGAGCAGAGCTTCTCAAACTGTAATGTGCACGCAAATCACCTGGAGATCTTGTTAAAATGCAGGGTCATTCAGAAGGCCTGGGGTGGGGCCTGAGATTCTACATTTCTAGCCAGTTCCCAGGTGACGCCTGTGGTGCTGGTTGATGGTGATGGTGCTGCTTGGTGGCCCCCAGTTTGAGCAGCAAGTGTTTCCAGCAAGGCTCTAGACACAAACTCACTGACCTTGAACAAGTTATTTAGCCTCTTTGAGCTTCAGTCTACCTGTAAAATGGAGAAAATATAGTACTACCTCCAAGAGTTATTGGAAGAACTAAACAAGGCAATGTATGCAAAGTTCTTAGCCCAGGGTGTGACACGAAGTGTATGAGAGCAGTGGTGGGTGAGGGTGAAAAAATGGGAGCCTTCTCCTGAGGGGGCCTTTCCCTGGGGAGACACTTCAGAGAATCATGAGACCACATCTTTCAGGCTTAGCCCTCTCTGAGCCCAAAGTCAACCAATTCCACACCTCTAGATGGAAACACTTGTAGGAAACGAATACAGTCTTGGATGGGCTGAGCAGCAAGAGGTGCAGAGGTCTGCATTTGCATACAGGGTGGACAAGGACAGCTGCTGACCTCTCCTCCCCACAGTGCATTCTGCGGGCCATCAGTGGGCGTCTTAGGAAGGTGAGCCCTTACCATGGAGCTTGGGGAGGCTTGCTCAGGCCTAGGCACACGGGAGCACTGAGTAGAGGTGGTCTCTGGTTATATTGTGGCCAAATATTGTATAGTGTGGCCAGCCCAGCGCTTTTAAATGTCTTTCAGTGGATGAGATTTTTGTTTATTTATCTAAAGTGGTCTTGCATTACACAAATCGTGAAGCAATCTTCAAAATACTGAGGGAATTCAGTAATTAGGACACAGTGTGCCTGGCACCAGTGAAGGATTTGGAGGCAGGAGCAGGGGGCAGTGGAGTGGAGTGTGGAGCTGGCCACATGGCGGGGAGTTGGAGAAGAGAGAGCAGAGCTGACAGGAGGTACATGGACGGACAAAAAGAGAGCAGTGAGGAAGTCAGTTTGCGTGGAGAAGCAAGGATTATGGGTGGAGCAAGATGGTTGTGCTGATTTCCTGTTGCTACTGTGCAAGATACCACACACGTGGAGGCTTCAAACAACACAAATTTATTAACTTACAGTTTTGGAGGTCAGATGTCTTAAATGGGTCTCAGGAGCTAAAATCGAGGCATTGGAAGGCTGTGTTTCTCCTGGAGGTCTAGGGGAGCTTCTGCTTCCTCGCGTTTCTGGTGGACAGAGCCTGTCTGCACTCCTTGTCCCGGCCCTTCCCATCTTCACAGTCAGTGACGCATCTCTCAGCTTCTGCCTCCACCCTCACGTTGCCTCTGACCCTTCTGCCCTCCTCTTTCACTTGTGAGGACCCTTGTGATGACACTGGCCCACCTGGATGGTCCAGGATAATCTCCCTTTCTCAAGATCCTTTGCTTAATTCCTCCTGAAAAGTCCCTTTGCTATTTAATTATAGTCATGCACCACATAACGATGTTTGTCAACAATGACCTACACATAGATGATCCCATATGATTATAATACTATTATCATTATTGTACCATTTTTATGTTTACATGAGTTTAGATACACAAATACTAATCATTGTGTTGCAGTTGCCTACACCGTTCAGTACAGTGACATGCTTACAGGTTTGTAGCCTAGGAGCAATAGCTATACCTTACATAGACTAGGTGTGTAGTGGGCTCTCCCATCTAGGTCTGTGTAAGTGCACTCTAAGATGTTCGCACAACAAAATCGCCTGACAGCACCTGTCTCAGAATGTATCCCCGCCATTAATCGATGCATGACTATAACATGTTCACAGCTTTCAGGGATTAGAACATGGACCTCTTTGAGGGCCATTATTCTGGCCACACAAAGGGGATGGTTTTAATGTGCCAGTCTCCGCAGGATTGGGACGGAAATGCAACTTATTAAGGAAGTTCCTAAAAAAACAACAAAATTCTTGTTCAAGAGTTTGGGATAGCAGAAAAAAGAACTTTTCATGACTTGGCTACACTGGCTAGTTTGTAAGGAGAGTTTCAGCCTCGCGGGAGGATTGAGGAACCACAGTACATGTGGCATCGTGGTGGGGTCTGCTTCCCAGGGTCCCCTGAGAAGAGCTGCAGGAAAGGCAACCACAGGCAATGAGGACCTTGGCGAGCCTGCCATCTTCTGCCTCCCCTTCCTCTCCTCAGTGCTGCCCTTTCCTTACTAGTTAAATCCAGAAACTCCCTTAGACTCAGGCATAAGAATCAGTGCTCTCTGCATCAGTCTTAAGTCTGAGCATCTCCCTGCTTCTGCCAGATCACTAGAGAGGGAACCACGAGGGCTTGCCAGGCAGCGCCGAGGCTCCTGGCTACCTCAGCTTCCTCTGAACGGGGCAGGGTGCCTGGTGCATAGCAGGCTCCACGCATGTTTAGTGAACGGATCGATGAATGAATGAGTGAATGAATGCATGCATGTGGTTTACAGACCCTTTAATGGGAACCTCTACTGTTATTATTAACAAGGGAGCCTCCTTGTAAAAGCAGCACTTCCTGAATACGTATATCATCTCACAGATTACTGTTATTATCATGTGAAATTCAAGAAATTTTCTTTCTTCATACCAGAAAAAGGTCAGTGCCCTACTACCTTGCCACTGCTTTTCCTGTCGTGGTGAGTGATGGCATCAGACGCAGTGCCCACTCTTTGAGCACTTTTATGTCCCTAGCCCTGTTTTAGGGGGGCATAGGGGGAACAAGAGAAGGCCAAATCAGAGTCCTGGACTCTGAGGCCTTCCCAGTCTTATTCGGAGGCTTTCTAAAGTCTGGTTCCTGGACAGTGTAGCTTGGATGGAAGCTGGGACGAATGACCACACTTACTCACTTACTCAGTGAATGTGGAGGGCCATTTATATGCACATTTGCTGACATCCACAGTCAGACTGAAGCCGGGAACCAGAACATGCTTTGCCTGTCCTTACGCTCAAAGTCTATGCTGAGTGATTCATCACAACCTGATATGGAGGTGGACGATCTACTCTGTCTTCTCTCCAAAGCCAGAGAAAGTTTCTGTGTTTATGGGTTTTGTTTGGGTTTTGTTTTTGTTTGGGAAAGGGAAGAGTATTACAGAATTTCAACCAGCTTCCAGAGCTTTCTACGAGACCAAAACCCAGGTGTGAAGGTTCCACTTGGCAAATATCCGTAACAGCCAGGCTTAAGATCGTGGATATTCAAATGGATTTAAAATTGTAACTGTCTTTCAAAGATTTCTATAAATTCTTACAAACTTAACAAATTGACATATATAGTTCAAAATACCGAATTTCTTTGCTGTTGAGTTCTAAGCAGAGGCAACCTGTTCACAAGCCTCCCCTCGAGGCCCCCATAAAATGCAAATTGACCTCTCCAAAGAAATTGCTCTGCAAGGGGAGCAGATGATCCAGATGTGGTTGGAATGATTTGTCTTTTCTAGAGTAATGATGTGATGCTCATGGCAAGGCCCCACAGACTGCCTTTAATTCCCACCAGTGGCTCCAAATGCCGGCAGAGCAGTATCAGTTTGGGAAGCCGTGAAGAGTCTGTCCTGGGGCTCCATTTTAAATGCACACTCTTCCCCTCTGCCGCACCTCCAGAGAGCAGACAGACACACACCTGCGCAGGCGTGTAGCTGAAGGAGAGTCTGGCCAGCTGCAGCCCGGAGCAGCTGGTTTACAGAGCCAATGGCTGAGCAAGTCCCCGGCGAGCTTTGCGATGCAGGATGTGCTTTCTGGCCAGCACATGCTGTATCTTTGGAGGTAGAAATACTTAGCCAATTCCATTCAAGATCAGTTCTCTTTTCCAAAGGGGCAGAATTTTTTATTTGAATTATTCAGAGTAAGTTTATTTGCCAGGACTAAGATATGACATATGTCAACTAAATTATAATTATATTTCTCTAAAGATATCCACTGAGGCTCGCTCTCTCTCTCTCTCTCTCTCTCTCTCTCTGTTTGACTTGCAAGGAGGATTCCATCTCTGTTCACTTAGAGACAGGCTGTGTTTATGGACAGCCAGACTCAATATTCTGAGTGGCAGAATGAAAAATTAATTTTCTTCAAATACATTACTGAATAGTTAACTGCATCTCAGCAGCCTATTTGTTTAATATGCTAGAGTCCTCTTCAAAGAGCCTACAATTTATTCTCACCTTTGCCAAGAGGTACCTTTCGAACACAGAGGCCTGAGGACAGGAAACAGGAGTTCTGGGCTCTAGCCCTGTCACTCACAGGCTGTTTTACCTTGAGCAAGTCACTTCAAAGCCACTGCCTCCCAGTGGGAATGCAAAGAGGTGCGGTACCCTCAGAATGTGCAAGGAAGCCAGAGGCTGGTAAGGAGACCCATGCAACATGCATCGCCCCCCGCCCCTGGAGCAGGGGCTCATTGGGACTCACGCGTGTCTGATGACCTGTACCCTCCCTGCCTCTCCCCACGAGACTCTTATCGTCAGTCTAAAGCTCTGTAAATCTGCCAGGGGCTTCTCAACCCTTTTTCTGGAACAGACAGTGCTGGTAAGTTTGCTAGAATTCTGAGGATTTGGTGTAGATACAGCTTCATCCCCAGGATCATGCTCCAGTTTTCCAAGCTGGCCCTCCTGTCCCCCTTTTCTAGAGGAGCCATTTCCAGTGTTGCTGGCTTTAAAGTAATCGTTTGTTCACTCACCCATTCAGTTGGTCTGTTAATACATGCTAATTATTGAGTGGCTATCATATCCCTTAAACTGTATCTTGAAAAGCTTAGTCTTTTGAGGGAGTGGGCAGAACCTATAGGATGAGACTCCAATCACCTCGATTCCCTCCTAAAACGACTCACTTTCAAGACAATTCCTATTTGGGGGCGAGCGATCTGCTTGGTCTTTGTGTAGTTGATTGTTCAGGGAAGGAACACTTCAGGAGAAATGTTCCCTTTTCTAATTGTCAAATTTTAGACATGTGCTTCCTGACCTGCTAAAATATTAAATTCAGTCTGTACATGGGTGCTTACAACGTACAACAGGCAGGCTGTTCCCTGCAGCTCTGAATCTGTGCCCCAGGGCCCTGACAGATGTCAGCTAGTTCAGGAAATTCATGAGAAAAACATCCCCAGATGAATTCCGTGGTGTGCCCTGGAACCAAAAACCAGCGGGGAGGAAGAAAGCTTGGCGGGCTTAAGGGAGGTTTTTTCTTTGGGAGGTAAGAGGAGTCCTCATGCTCAGGAGAAGCAGCAGGAAGGAATACATGAGTAGAGGCCGGAGAACTTTGGAATGAGGGTGGGAGGAATGGCGGGGGAAGGGAGAGATTGTGGCATTTGCTGGGAAGTGGGAAGGAGCTGGCCACTGAATTGCTCTGTTTCATTCACTGTCACCTTCCCAGCACCGGGGAAGTGCCTGGGACATAGTGGGTGCTCGTAAGTATGCGTTGCATAAATTTCACAGCACGGATCCTCTGGGATTTTTTGTTCCATGTGATATTCATAGGCGCCTAACAAGAGACAAGATAAATAAGGTCCCCACATGTTGTAAACAACCTACTCGGTCCCCACACTAGCCTATTAAATTCTCTGAGGCAGAGATACTCAAACTTAGCCAGGCCAGAACCACCGGGAGGGCTTGCTGAAACACAAGTCCTACTCCCGGAGTTTCGGATTCGGTGAGTCTGGGCTGGGCCAGGGAATCTGCATTTCCAGCAAGTTCCCAGGTGATGCTGATGCCACTGGTCGGGAAGCACTTGGAGAACCACTGCTCTGAGGAATTCTGCTGAACGAAGCCTGTCGAACTGTGTTAAACGAGACTTTTCCAAAACATTCTGGACCTTGGACTCTTTGTTCATGGTACATCTTGCAAGATAGTCAGAATCCCAGTTGGGAAAAGAAGCCTGAAAGGGTCCCAGGCGAACATTTTCCTGAGTAATAGCAAATACGGGGCCTCACGTTCCCTGGCAGGGTCCTCCTCTTAGCACCCGCAGGAGACAGAGCACAAGGAACGCGCCGCCCCCGCTTCGCTGACGGCTGAGCCTCTGCCCTAACCTCGGGCTCCCCTTCAGCACCCCAGACCCACCTCCACAGGGCTCTGCAGAGTTTGCAGACCAGCCCCAAGCTGCGTGAGGGGAGAGGCTTTGAATTAGACAAGAGACTGATTAAAAGGGACTTTTTAATATAGATGCTTCTCAACTTATGATGGAGTTACATCCCAATAAGCCATTGTAAGCTGAAAATATCATTAGTCAAAAATACATTTAAAATACCTAACGTACCGAACATCATAGCTTAGCCTAGCTCACCTTACGCATGCTCGGAATGCTTGCGTTACCCTACAGTTGGGCAAATCATCTAACGCAAAGCCTATTGTATAATAAAGTGTTAAATATCTCACGTACTTTATTGAATACTATACTGAAAATGAAAAACAAAATGGTTCTATCAGTACTTGAAGTACGGTTTTTATTTATTGATTGATTTTTTCGTTGAGGTAAAATATACATATATAATTTACCATCTTTACCATTTTAAGTGTACAGTAAAGTGGTAATAAATACATTTATATTCTTTTGTTCTCCTTCATTCCCTCCTCCCCCTTTCCTTTCCGGCCTCTGGTAACCACCCATCTGCTCTCTATCTTCATAAGACCTACTTTCTGTTCCCATATATGAGTGAGAATATGTAATATTTGTCTTTCAGCGTTTGGCTCATTTCACTTAACATAATGGCCTCGAGTTCAATCCATATTGTTTCAAATGACAGGATTTCATTCTTTTTTTGGCTGATAATATTCCACTGTGTATACGTATACCATATTTTCTTTATCCATTCATTCTTTGATGGGCACTTAGGTTGATTTCATATCTTGGCTATTGTGAATATGCTGCAATAAACATGGGAGTACAGATATCTCTTTGATATATTGTTTTCCTTTTTTCTTTTTTTTTTTTTGGACATATACCCAGTAGTGGAATTGCTAGGCCATATGGTAGTTCTATTTTTAGTTTTTTGAGGGACTTCCATACTGTGCTCCATAGTCGTTGCACTAATTTATTATACATTCCCACCAACTGTACAAGGGTTCCCTTTCTCTGCATCCTCACCAGCATCTGTTATTGCCTGTCTTTCTGATACGAGCCATTTTAACTGGGGTCACATTATGTCTCATTGTGATTATGATTTGCATTTCTCTGATAATAAGTGATATTGAACATTTTTCATGTTTCTGTTGGCCCTTTGTATGCCTTCTTTTGAGAAATGTATGTTCAGATCTTTTGCGCATTTTTTAAATAAGATTATTGAAGTACATTTTCTACTGAATGAGTATTGCTTTTGCACCATTGTAAAGTCTAAAAATCATCAGTTGAGCCATCATAAGTCTGTACAAGAAAACGGTGACTAGATATGCTAAAGGATCTGCCAGGGGTGTCATCCAGGGGTAGGGAAGGAAATCTCAGTGCCACTGCTTAGGGGCAGTGGTGAGAAAGAATAAACCAGCTGATTACATAGACAAGAATCATAGCGTGGTGTCGGGAAGCTAGGCACATCATCAGTGCATAAAAAAGCATGCACTCTCCATGGATGAATTTAAATCCTGAGTGCTAAGCAATTCTTGATTTACAAGCTCTAAAGCACAAATTGCAAGGATGGTTTTTCAGGATTGTTTTGGGGATTTGCTCAAATGTTGCTCACCCAAATCTCACATAGGGGTGGTCTCTTTGAGACAGGCTACCTTTCACGTTTCCTGCTGCCTGTGCTCTGCTGCCCTGAGTCAGCAGTCGCTCTTTGACAGGAGGCCTAGTGGGTGCTTCCTGAGCTGTCATGATCACCTTCCACTGAAAACATACTGTGCTTCTCCCTGCCAGTTCGAAAGGACAGGCGACCTCCTGGGAAGATCTTAAATAAATTTGCAAATAAGAGTAGCCTCTTTCCCCTGGCAGGAGGTTGATCTTGGCGCTAACCAAAACCTGATCTTTCTAATGTTCCAAAACAGTGGCCTGAGGCAAAAGGCCTCTCTGCAAGTTTGCAGAGAGAATCTCGTTTGCATGGTTTCAATCCTTCTGGTAAATAGCTCTCCATTCTATGAAATAAAGTTGAGTTTTGAACTACTCTTCAAATATATCCTGTGGAGCAGGGGTTTATGTAGCTCTCTTGTCCATTGTCATCTGAACTGAACACATGTTCAGTAAAGAATGTTGAAGTAAAGAATGGCTTTCTAGAATGCAAGGCATTAAAATAGAGTAACACACTCCTTACGCAGCATACCAGTCCTCTAGAGCCCAGCCACACTCTGGCCACATACCCTCTGTCAGGGTATTTGTTGGAATATCTCATTCTACCATCCATAGAATCCGTATCTCTTAACGTTATCAAATTTTTAATTTTGCTAAATAATCTCATCTATCTTCCTTTCACTAATTCTGTTGTCAGCTTTTTCATCTATGTTTAACTTATTCGTTGATTAATTTTTATTTCGACAGCTATATCTTTAACTTCCGGGATTTTTATTTTGTTCCTTTTCAAACCTCCTTCCCCATTCTTTTTCCAGTTGCTCCTGTGGTTCCTGTTATGCAAGTCTGATCATTTTTTGTGTCTGCTGCTTTTTCGTAAACAGGCAAAGGGTTGTTTCTTCTTTGTTTTGTAATTTTTTACTCTGAGCTCATCTCTAGTGGGCATCGTCTAGCATATGCCCTAAGTTGTGGCTACATCTCTGTTGAGAGGTTTTGAGTTTGTCTCTGCTAAGGCCCTTAAACACTTCTTGGATGTTTTTTTAAGTGACTTTCTGAGTTCAGAACTTTCATACCATGTGAGCTGTGTGCATTTGAACTTGATGCCCATGCACAGAGGAGGCCTGGGGTCTAAATTCTCAGAGATGACTTGTTCCAGAGTAGTTGGCTGGATTCCATTCTGCACCCCTAGGTCAGTGGTAGTGTTTGTTCCAGGACCTGGGCTTCAGATAGTCCCTCACAGCTGCAGGCTTTATGCAGACATCTCAGCCTGAGTTTGTGTGTGCGTGTGTGTGCGTGTGTGTGCGTGCGCACGTGCTCACACAGAGGACTTCAGTCTCCATTCTTCTCTCTTTGTGAGCTGTGAAACTCCAGCTGATGGGGTGGGCCATAGCCTCTCAGTGGCCACTCAGTTTCAACTCCCAGGTGCAGCTTTGCTTTCTTTGTTTATAATACCTAAAGAGTTGTCTCTCTAGCTTTTTAATTTTTGTTTTCATCTGTTGTTATTATTGTTGTTGTATTGTATCCAGCATTTCAATATATTTGGAAAAGGAAAGTGGTCCCCTATCTGATCAGGCTGAATATATGTGCTAAACATTGTGTATGCCTTAGCTCAATTCATCCAGCAAGCCTATGAATAGATACTATTATCCTCACTTCACAGATGAGGTGGCCAAGAATTAGAAAGTTTCAGAGTTTTCCCAAAGTCCAGAACATGATACCCCAGAAATCCATGAAGCAGCTATGATACCCAACACAGTACCCACAGACTCGGCCTGCACCAACTCCCTCCTGCACCCTCCTTTTGTTGCTCTAACCTGTTCATTCTGTGGCTACCTCAAGCCCCAGGGCAGCTGGTCACTAGCAGGCTGCTCACTCCATTCAGCCACATTCACACCAACGCTGTCTCCGCCTCCCCTGCTCAAATCCTTTCCACCTTGCAAAAGCCTGTCCCGGACGCACTTTCTCAGTCTGTCTCCCTTCCATCCATCTCCTTCCCCTCTCTGGCATACACTGTAAGTGCTGAGGAGGCGTGAGGGTACACAGTGGAGAGTGGATAAGCATCATCAGAAACTGGCAGTAAAGTGACCGGAGGGAGGAAAGAGTCCAAAGCCATGCCCGGTATTCTGTCTGGGATGACAGATGGCATGAAGGAGTGTTTACTGAGACAAGGATCACAAGGGAGGGAGCAGGTCGGGCTGTAGCATGGGAGGTGTTGAGCTCAATTCAGACAGAACGAGTTTTAAGTGCCTGTAGAAATCCAAGTGGGGCCATTTGGAGACAAACCAATGTGCAAGTCCACCACTCAGAGGAAAAGGCTCTGCTCAAGATCCTGATGTGGCTATATGTGCAGCTCAGCTACGAGTTGTGTGTGTGATGAAAACACCAGAGGCCAAGTGCAGAAGCCCACAGTGGTGTGTGTGTTAGTTGCCTCTAACTCCCAAGAAGATCGTGAGTTCCTTGAGATAAGAAATCATGTCATTTCTTTCTCTTTATTTTCCAATAGTGCCTAGGATAGAATTGGTCCTCCTATTTCATAGGCTTGCAGCAAGGATTAAATAGTATAAGGAGGACTATGAAAAGCTCCTTCAAAATGGAAAAGCACATTCCAAGATTGTTGTTATGACTACCATCCCCTCCTCCCACCCAGAAACCTCCAGACCTCCTGTTGCCTACAGAATAAAAGCAATCCAAGGCCTCAGTCCTCAGTTCAAAATCTGCTCTTGCAGCCTGATCTCACACTCCTCCCCTTTCCCAAATGCAGCTTGGCCCCTCCAAACTCAGTGTCTTTGCCCCTTCCCATCCTGCCAGCGTATCAGACACCCCCTCTTCCTCCATGGAGTCGACATGGCACCTTGCACAAATCTGTGCTGGGCATGAATCCCAATCAGTCATAAGCCTTTTTGTCAATTCCATGACCAGACTATAAGCTTCATAAAGTCAGGTGCTCTTTTTTGTTCACAAAGTAGGATGTGCATTTGGTAAACCATGCAGGAGTGAATGCGTGAATCTCCATATGCCCCAAACCTAGTACCTTTGACAATAGAAAAGACAGATGAATAAATAAAGGAATAAGGGATTCCTGCTTCATTTGCTTGGAATTTATTACTCACCATCTATTCTTAATGAAATATTAACAGTCCTTCAATCATCCACCCTAAATTCCACCTTCTCCACGCTGGAAAGAATCTCTCCATTCCCTGGGTGAGGACATTTACTGAAAACATTTCCAATATGAAATTTATATGCATGTTTGGATCATCCTGTGAGCAGCTACACAGAGAACCTCTCACCTGATTTTCTCCTCCTCATCTTGTGGGAGGCTTTCTTGCCTCCTGAGTCTCCCTGGAATGCCAGCCTACCCCTAACTCAGATCTCCTTTGGTGGGTCCCTGCTATCCTTCCTGATCACCTGTCCCTGGGTTTCTGGTCTCTGATTCACTCATCAGCTAAGCAGCAGCTACAGCTCTTCCCCTTGGGAACACACTTGCAGGTGGGCAGAGATGGAAGTGTCTGGTCTAGGTGAAGCCTTGGCCATTCTCTCAGCCGTGGCATCAGACAGGCTTGAGGCCAGTAGGTTTTACCAGTGATTCACGAACAGTCAGGAGTTAAAGTTTTTCTCTTCCCCCAGGAAAGGTCACTTTGCCTAATTTTCCTTCTTTCTTGGTTGAACTATGTATCGACATATTTATTTTTGCTGCCTCCTGGCTCGATCATTTTTCAATTACAGTTTGTCCCTGCAGTTCTAGCAGAGGGTCAATGTGGATCTCTTCCTGATCATAGATCCACATTTATGAAACACTAATTAGGCATTTCCTTTAGCTGCTGTCATAGATTACTTGGTGGGAGAAGTCTGCAGGCATATGCCTAATATGAGCTAAAAGATTGTTCAGATGCCCAGTTAGCAGCTCAGTGGGGCGGCTCCCAACCATTCCTGCTGCTGACTCTTGGCTCAGGCTGTTCCCCAGTCCCAGAATGCCCTCCCTTTTGATCTTGTAGAAGGCAAATCTTGCCATCTTGTGTAAGCCATATTAAAATGTGACAAAATATGTATCTCCTTTCAAATTACCAGGATTTTACTTTTATCTTGTAGTACTCAGTGTAGCAAGGGTACAATGCACGAATACTCTCACTCTCTGAGGGTAGGGATTATAAATAAGTACAAACTTTTTCAGGAAAAGAAAATGTATGCTATGTATCCAAAGCCTTAAAAATACCCCCAAACCTTTGACCAGGTAGTTCTGTTTCCGGAAATCTTTCCTAATGTTATAATCGGATATGCGAACAATTATTTATGCACAATAAATTCATTACAACATCATTTATAATAGCTGGTACATAATTAATATCTGGAAATATTTAAGTATATGATAGTATAACCATATTATACAGCCATTGAAAATGAAATTTGTGAAAACATTTTTTAAATGCTGCTATTAAGTGAAGCATGCACACTTTCAAATTGTTATGCAGTGTGATCCAAATAGATCTTCGGATGTTTATAGGGATGCTACAAATAGAAAAGTTCCATTTTTCAGTAAGGTTGAAAAGTTACTACAGTTTAAGGCTGCTGGGAGCCTTGGGTATGCTAAAGTGGGAAATCCCCCCAAAAAACCAGGCTCAGCTCAGCGTATAGGATCACTGTTTTTATGCAGGGCATCACAGCGCTGCTGCTCAATGGAGCACACTGCAGAAGAGTTGGGGAAATCACCTAGGAAAAAATTGTCATATGGAGAAGGGTTACTGCTGCTGTTGAGTTATGAAATTATTTTACTCCTTAGAATTTTTTGGATGGTCCTACAAGAATGCTAAGTGTTATGAAAGAAAGCCAGAGGATTATCCTCCATCCAGCCTCAGCGGACATGGAGTGATGCAGAGTCAGCTGAAGCCTGAGGATTCAACATGCCAGTCATGCAGGGAGGACGGGCGCTGTGAGGGTGGTGGTGGAGGCCAGGATGGGGGAGCCCCGCAGCACTGCCTGGTTGACTCTCGGTGCTCTACCTGTGTTCCACAGGGCATGGGGAGTGGTCAGGGTCCCCACACTGCCACCACTTCCTCCCCACCCTGGGCCTGGCCAGAGTTTCCAGATGCCTCTGGGAATATCCCCAGGATGTGAACCATATTCCATTTTACCTCTGTAGCCTGGCTATCCGTGATCGCAAACCCCAAGTTCAGGGTGCTTTGGCCTCCTTGGATTGGCTGCTTCATTCAAATAGTTCCCCTCTCCTCCATCAGTCCTGGACTCTGTCTTTAGGTCTGCCTTCGTACTACCTCTATGCCCTGGGGTCACCTGACCCCAGTCACAGGCCTAGCCCCAGAGCCCTGCTCCCAGCCCAGGGTCTGGTCCAGGGCATCAAGCAGGAGGGGAGTGTAAACTAGATCAGGGCCTCTCACTGAGAGTAACAGGACTTTGGAAAGATCTGCCTGGACTCCTCCTGCTTACCTTCCAAAGTCCCCTAAAATATTCATCAGGCTTTATCAGGCTAATGGGCTTCAAAAGGAGCACTTTTCTGAGACATGAGACAGGACAATATAAAAAGAACATTAAGGAAAAAATTCTTATTTCAAAATGAAAGGAGAAAGATCATTTAGCATCCCTGTTGGTGTTATCTATTCATGAGAAACAGCACATTTAATCCAGAGTGAGATGTAGGGAGGGCTTTGATGCCCTCACCTTGGGGTCACCTTCATGCAGAACTCATCTGTCTCCCCTGCCACAGATGGCAGGGTCGATGGAGACAAGAGGATGCAGATGAGAGGCCTTTCAGAAGTGGACTCCACAGGGTGCAGAGGGATTGGAAGGAGAGGGGGTGTGAAGGAGAGAGTTCACTGACTCCCAGGGCACTTGCACGGGGATCAGAGGGAGGGCGGGACCCTTCTCCAGTCTTGCCACCTTTCCTGCTTCCTGTCTTCTTCCCAAGACATGCCAGTCTTGGTTTTTATTTTGAATCTTTCCGTGTGAGTTCATTTCCTTGAGGTAAGGAATTGTGACTCCACCCTAACCTCCCAACATCTCTATAAATCCATTAAGGTTAGGTTTTGGTTTCCAGCACTGAGACCAGGAGTCTTGGGTGCAAAAGGCTGTGAGAGGACATGGGTGTGACAGTGCTCTGCACTGAGTCCAGACCGATAGGACCCATTGTAGTTCTTCTCTGCCTCCCCAGGTGCACAAACGTAGGGCTGGATAATCTGCCCATAGTCAAATGTCTGCCCGATGATTGGATTCCTGGGTGTTCCTCTTCCCCATGGTTGGCCACTCTGTGTTTGACAATGAACTTCTATAACCTCAGTGTATGTCAACCATTATGTTCCTTGAGTTCTTTGCGATAAAAATTGTTAACTGAAAAATATCTTCTCCCCTTTTCATAATTAGAATAAAAGCCTGTTTGATGTTGCGTTACATATTTTAAGTATTGCTTCTTCCTTTTTATTAGATTTGTGACAAAGAGTGGCATTACTATGTCATCAATGTGGAGTTCCCTGTGGTTACCTTATACATGGATGGAGCAACATATGAACCATACCTGGTGACCAACGATTGGCCTATTCATCCATCTCACATAGCCATGCAGCTTACGGTCGGCGCTTGTTGGCAAGGTAATCCTAACTGGAACCCTTCTCTCTAACTTGTTTGTGAACAGTCAATGAAAGATACTGATAGAGAGGAAGGAAAAGCAAGTGGTGGAGAATTAGCCAGAAAAATTTACTATCCTTTACTAATAAGACAGGATTTATAAGTAGTAATCCATACGCTAACCCTGTGTAATAATAAGCACTTGACTTGAGAACAGATTTTGGTTTTAGATCAACATGAGTTTCATGGCTACCTCTGAATTGCTAATGTCTTTTATTATTCTGAAATCTTACCCAGAACCAAACTGGGGCTATACAGAGAAAAAGTTGAATGTAGAAGCTTGTATCAAAATTGCCAGTTAGAGACAGGGAGCAATGGCTCATGCCTGTGATCCCAGCACTTTGGAAGGCTGAGGAAGAAGAATTGCTTGAGGCCGGGAGTTCAAGTCCAGCGTGGGCAACATAGTAAGACCCTGTCTCTACAAAATTTTAAAAATTAGCCGGGTGTGGTGGTGCCTGCCTATAGTCCTAGCCATTTGTTATTATTGTTTTCCTTTTACCTTTTTAACAAAATTTCAAAAAATTAAGAGGGTAAATATGTTTTTGTTACATGGCTTGAGTCAGGACTATAAATGTGCCCATCACCCAAACAGTGTTCATTGTACCCGTTAGGTAGGTTTTTGCCCATCCTCTTCCCCCAGCCGCTTGATTTCCAGCCTTTTACTTCCCTCTGTGCACGTGTATACCCACCAGTTAGTTCCAGTTTATCAAAGAGTACATGTGGTGTTTGTTTTGCCATTCTTTAAATATTTCGCTTAGGATAATGATCTCCAATTCCTTCCAAATCACTGCAAAAAGCATTAATTCATCCTTTATTATGGTTGAGTATGCATAAGCCACATTTTGCTAATCTACTCATAAATTGATGGGCACTTGGGTTGATTCCACATCTTTGCAATTGTGAATTGTGCTGCAATAAACATTTGAGTGCAGGTGTCTTTTTGATAAAATGACTTCTTTTTCTTTGGGTAGAAACCCAGTGGTGGGCTTGCTAGATTGAATGGTAGGTCCATTTTTAGTTCTTTGAGAAATCTCCATAGTGTTTTCCCCAGAGGTTGTGCTCATTTGCAGTTCCACCAACAGTATATAAGCATTCCTTTCTCTCTGAATCCATGACAGTATCTATTGTTTTTGCACTTTTTAATAAAAGCCATTCTTACAGTACTAAGGTGATATCTCATTGTGGTTTTAATTTGCATTTCCCTGATAATTAGTGATGTTGAGGATTTTTTCATATATTTGTTGGCAATTGTTCTATGCTCATGGACTGGTAGAATCAACATTGTTAAAATGTCCATACTACCCTAAGTGATTTACAGATTCAGTCCAATCCCCATCAAAATACCAATGTCATACAGATCTACAAAAAATAATTCCATGCTTTGTTTGGAACCAGGAAAGAGCCTGAATAGCCAAAGCAATCTTAAGCAAAAAGAACAAATCTGGAGAAATCACATTACCAGATGTCAAACTATAACATAAGGCTATTGTAACCAAAACAGCATAGTATTGGCACAAAAATAGAGACTAGACCAATGGAACAAAACAGAAAACCCAGATATAAAACCATCTATGTACAACCAACTGATCTTTGACAAAGCAGACAACAATATACACTGAGGAAAGAAGCCCTATTCAATAAATGGTGCTGGGAAAATTGGATAGTCACATGCAAAAGAATGAAACAGAACTCCTGATTCTCACCACTCACAAAAATTAATTAAAGATAGAGAATAGACTTAAATGTAAGGCATGAAACTATAAAAATTCTAGAGAAAAATGTAGGAGAAACTTTTCTAAATATCAGCCTCTGCAAAGAATTTATGACTAAGACAACAATCCAATTACCATAACAATAAAAATAAATAAATGGGACTTTATAAAATTAAAAATCTTCTGTACATCTAAGGAAATAATCAACAGAACAAATAGCTTCCAGAATGGGAGAAAATATTCACAAACTATACATCTGATAAATGGCTGATATCCAGAATCTACAAATAACTCAAACATATCAGCAAGAAAAACACAAACAACTCCATTAAAAAGTGGGCAAAAGACATGAACAGTCATAGCTATTTTGAAGGCTGAAGCAGGAGGATTGCTTGAGCCCAGAAGTTCAAGGCTGCAGTAAGCTATGATCATGCTACTACACTCCAGGCTGGGCAACAGAGTATGACCAAGTATCAAAAAAAAAAAAAAAAAAAATTTGCCAGTTGAGTCTGATGAGTGCTAGATTGGTCAGCAACCAAGGATCTCCCTTTATCCCCACACAAGTTGTTAAAGCCCCTAGCCCTCTCTTCAGGAAACTTGTAAGTTCCCAAGGCTATGAAAGGCAGATAGTCCACAGGTCATGAAGCTACAGGACGCCACTCTCAAGAGCAGCTGAGCCTTTGGCCCCTTCCCTGGTCTCTAAGAACGGAAACCCTTTGTTGCCTTCCCACTCAAAGGTCTCTGATTCCCTCCTTACTTCCTGTGCTGCTGCCTCTCTCCTAATCTCCAAAGCCAGGCTAATCTCTTTGGAAGCAGGAAACCCATCTCTCTAACCTTTCTGTCTCTCAGTCAAGTGTGATGGAATCTTTGTTTCAGCCCCTTTAGGGCCAGGAGTACTTCAAAGTACCAGTGAGAGTGCAAAGGGGAAGGAAAATGCTCCCCAAATAAGCAAATTATTACTTTGAGATATGACACAACCTCGCATTGATGGATTCTGTGAAAATCATCAAGATTTGTGACTTTGGCCATTCATTCACCATGGGGAGCTGAGGGGAGACATGAGCTATAGTGTAAGAATGTGCCTTCAGAAAACCAACTGACCCAAGACTGCCCTAGTAGAGACATCAGCCCCTCTGGGTTGGACAAAGAATGAGTTCTGAGTAGCTCCATGCAAAAGAAGATGGTAAGAAGTGCATGTTGTAGCCTCAGAGCACTAGAGATTTAAAACCCAGGAAGTAGATAAAGCATGAAAGAAGCAAGAGAAGGGCTGAAGCCACCTACTTGATGTCTGACATGTGTCACATGATAGTAAAATGTTCATTAAACGTTTCAATAGAACTTGGTGATGAGAGTTCCTTCGATTTCAGGCTTCCCCAGGATATCAGAAAAGGGTGACTATGTCACCTGGCAACATTCTATGAGACTATTTAGTACAGCCAGGCACTGATTCAAGAGTTACGTAGGAATCAATAACACTGAACACAGCTGTGCTAGAGTGATGGCCCTCTGGTGTGGCTCAGTGCCCCAACTGGACACCACAACCACCCTGTGGATATTATGGAACATAGCCTGGATAATTCCCATAAGAAAAGAGGGCCCTAATCATGTCCCCACCATAAACCTTACCATGATTCTTACCTAGAGGACCTCAGAGACCACATCTGGAGCCTGCAATGGAAACCTGCCCCCATCTCTGCAGGGCCAGGTACAAAAACTTCTGCTGAGCTACATGCCTACTTTCCAGAGTGGGGAAACAGTCCCATAAAATAAAAAGTGATTTAATAAAGAATTAAGATGATGTCTTTGAATCAGTTAGAGTAGGGTAAGTCGTGCTGCAATGACAATCAGCCCCAGCTCTCAGTTGCTAAAATAATTCTCCCTTCATATTTATTGCATATCAATGGGGGCTCTTTCCTGCTTTATCCTCAGTCTGAGACCCAAGCAGACAAAGCAGCCACATTGCTGGGTTCTTAGTAAGAGGAAAAAGAAAACATGGCAAATTGTGCACAAGCTCTTAAAGCTTCCAACTGCAAGAGATACCAATCATTTTTATTTGCAATTTATTGGCCAAAGCAAGTCATATGCCCACGCCTAACTCCAACAGGGAGGAAAGTGAAATCTACAATATATCTGAAAGAAAAACTTAATATATTTTATTAACAACATTGATGAACACCTCAGTCTGTCCACCTGATCAAAAGATATTTGTTTACTCTCCTTGCCGCATGAGAAATATGCCCACCCTTCCCCAAGTGAGACAAACCCAAAGTCCTGCTTGTTGCTGGCTCCAGGCTCAATGTACAGGTTCTCAGAGTGATTCCTGGCGATCTCCTCATCACAGTGAGGTGCACAGGAGGCTGTACAGCAGACCTTGATCTGGAGCCCTATCCACTGCCACCACCACAACCACATGCCCTTTCCCCCAACACACAAAGATGCATGCATACATGTACATGCACACGTGTACACACATGCACTGTACAACAGTGGAAGGAGACAGAAAAACCAAAATATGTAACAATAAAACAAAACTTTTCCACTAGTAAAAAGGTAGAATTAAAGAAATAAGGCAGTCTTTGATTCACAACAATTCTGAAATCCCTTTGGGAGATGTTGCAAGGACATCTGGATGTCCTGGAAGTAAGAAGGTTGTAAATATCCTTTGTGGCCCTTGACTCCATTCTCTGGGAGTTGTTCCCTTCCCAAGTAACCTTCTAGGCCACATCTTTAGAGGGCATTCTCACTCCATAAACAGCAGCTCTACTATTATATCTGATTACAATTTACTTAAAAGTCATTCCACAAAAATGATTTCAAACATGAAACCCAAGTATACACTTATTTCTAAAAAATGTGGTAGAAATGATGATGACTAGAATATTTTCCAAATATTTTTGGTCCTCTTTCCAGATGTATGCCAGAACTGTTCTTCCTTGGAGTTAAGTGTGGTAATGTGACTTGCTTTGGCCAACCACATGTGAGCAGAAGTGCCTTATGTCATGGCCTGGTGGAAACGTAAAGAGCCAGTGTTGCAAGAAGGCCCTTTACACACATGGGGGTGTTTACAGTCCTGTGAGAAAGTGTTATTAGTCACAATTTGTAGATAAGAAAAGAGAGGCTCTGAGAGGTGAAGTAGTTTACTCAAAGTCACTCAGTTGTGTATGCTCAACCCCAAGCCTCCAATGCCTATGTTCTTTTCACAGGGCTCACTGCTGTCCATTGTTAGTTGACCATTTTGCTGATGTAATTATGTTTGAGAAAAGGCAGGAGCTGATGTCATTAATACAAATGCTATAAACACTTTATCTTCCAAGACATTTGATAACCCTGTAAAAAAAAAAAAAAAAAAGCACAGAAACTCTGCATTGCCCTTACTAATCTCTTACTATATACAACCTTAAGTGACTCACCAAGGAACAATGAAAATGAGTTTAGACTCTGGAGTAAAAAAAAAAAAAAATTAGTTGGAATCAAATCCCAGCCTTGCCACTTACTAGCTGTGTGGACCCAGCAGGATCCTTAACCTCCCTGAACTTTCATTTTTTTTTTAATCTATAAAGTAAGAGTGATACCTTTCTCACAGAGTTCCTAGAAGGCCTAGATACTGGGTGCATCAAGCGAGCTTGCAATGTTTTTCTTCAATAATTGTACAAAGGAACATCTGCTTGTCCCTTCCTCCAGGGCCTCCTCTGATCTTCTCACCTAACCCCAACATTGTAGATAGTCTGCAAGACCTTGGCATGCTCAAGCTTCTGTGATCCTGGCTTTCCTGGGGCTCTGCACATGCACTGACTTTTATCCTCTTCCCCAAGACTAAGACCCTGCCCACACACATACAGCCCACTCTCACAGGTCCATTGGTGGTCAGAAAGAAGGCCAATGAAGCTGGAATATAGTCATAAGATAAGTAGTAGAAGATGGGGCTTGAGCTGCAGGCAGGAACTTCATCATGCAGTCTTTTCGGTCATAGAGAAGATTTGAGTATTTTAGCTAAAAGAAATGACAACCCATTGGTGAATTTTCAGCAAAGGAAAAAATCCCTAAAATCTTTAAAGTTGGGCTTTATAGAATGTGTAAGAGCTCACTAGAAAGGTAAGGAAAGGAACATCATACACTGTGGCAGGGAAGCCTGGCATAGGTATGCTCACAGTTCCCTTTCACTGGAACGTGTATGGACCAGGAGTAGAGAAGAGTCTGGGGAACGGAATTGAGACCAAACCCTGAGACACCATACTGCCTTGTAAAAGAGCTTGGATTCCCATAAAAACTTACATCCTCCTTGAAGCCACATTTTTGTCTTGGATGGACACATCAAAAGATCTTTTAATAGGACACAGTGCTGTGAAATTAATAGCCTATAATGCAGCCCTTATCTCTGCATGTTTCTAAACCTTCTGAAGTCCACTTATATACATAGTATAAGCTCTCTGTGTGAACCTCTAATTGCCTTTGGGCTTGCAATTGGCGGGGGGCAGTTCAGGTGCTTTTGAGGTTGGCAAAGGAACTAGTTCCCATTTGTGAAATTTCCAATCAGGATTGAACAATGGAAATAGCAAATGACTTGATAGCAGCTGCTTGTTGGGATCTCCTGGCAACTGGCTCCAGCACGGTTGCTGGGAAGTGTTCTGCAGCTCCAATTAGCGTACTGTGTCCCGTTAGCCAATTTGAAAGCCGAAGTAATCAGTGGAACCTCATTTCCATTGGTATTTTTTCCAGCAATTAAAAAAAAAATGAGACTTCGTTTACACTTAAGAAATGTTACCAGTAAGGCCTAAGGCATGTGGCATCTCTTAATTGTAAGGAAGAGCTTTTGCAGTCAGGATGGGCCTTGCATCACAAAAGAGTTCACCTTCCTCTGTGTGGCCGCGGCTGATGCACACCACCTTGCTGTCATTTCTGCATTTGGGGTGTCACAGCACTCTCAGGACGGAATCAGACCCCCTCTCCTGGCCAAGTTCACTCTGTGCTGACCCAGATGTGCTGTTTTTAGACAAATACCAGGTTCCTTATTTCTCTGTGGGTCGCAACAGGGGAGAAGCTCATTTAAAAGACTAAGTTAATTTATCCTTTTCCTTAGATTTCCTACTCATCCATTTCTAAGAGCAAAAATTCAAGTTCTACTCGTAAACAATAAAAATCGTATACTCACGTCTGCTTCGTCCCTGGGCCTCTGTCTACACTGGGCCTAATCACGCAAGTACTGTAACTCAGCTATGCAAGAAAGTGAATCAGGAAGGCTGCTGGTTGTGCCGACCTAGTGCCATGAGGAGCCCCGGGGTTCCCAGAGATACTGCAGCATGTGTTGGTCCAGGGCACCTCTCCTCATGCTACAACCAGAGCAGCTCTGTTTTACCTATTTTACATTAGCCATCTGGGCAGGAGTTATTTTGAAGATGTTTGGAGAAGCACAGTTCAAGGTACTTGCTCAAGAAGCCACCATTCTGCTCCTTACCTGATCCCCATCTATTCTTGGCAGATCTCCTCTTAGGGTTTGCAACCTGTGATTCCACCCCAGTGGTTGTCTCACCCCTGTCTCTGCCAGGGGACTCTCCTCCAGTGTCCTGGACCTTGGCCTTCCCAGAGTGTCCAGCCTTGCCCACTCCTGACTGTGACATCCCCCTGGTCTTGGATGAGGAAGACTTTTGGTACTGGATCCTGGTCTTGCTGAGTCCCACCCTCAACTTAACAAATAAGGCAACAGGAGGTAGAAAAGGAGATGTCCCTAAAAATTAGAGCCTGTTAAGAGACAGATACAGAACCTCTATTGTGGCTTTTGGGAGGAGCCAAGGCAAAGAATAGGAATGGTGAAAAAGGAATGGGATGGCAGAAATAACCCCTGGGAGTTGCAGTAAACAGTAGCACAGGACCCTCATGTACAGGGGAATTGGAGCCTGGTGTGGTGCTGAGATCCGTTGCACATTTTCAGATCGTTTTTCTGCCAGACACTAGCATTAGCATGGAGACCGGAATATATGCCATCGCTTAATAAGCTTGGCCTAATTTAGTACAAATTTCTCTTAATAAAGTCTGTGTTAAAATTATCCTGCATCCCTAGAGTTTCTGCAGCTGGAAGAAAGAGGCACGTACTAGCATAGTCTGCCTTACATTCAGGTCGCATTTCCCAAGGAGTTCTTCATAATGTTCCAGTCCCACGGGATGTTCCTTCCACAAAGAGGCCAAGGTCAAGTTTGGGAAACACAGCATCAATCATCCCCACACCATCACATTGGAGAGTCACAATGCACTTTAGCTTGTTAAAAGCTTTCAAAAGCACTCCAGTAAAGCAATTTGTTTAACGCTGCTTACCCTGTGTTTCCCAATCTTATTTCACTGTGGAACTTACCCTGTGAAAAAGTGTTCCTGGGGCTTCCTTTGAAAAACATCCCCCTGGAGTTGTTAATGCCGGTCTGCGTCCCCTACTAGGTCGAGAGTTTTGAGGGGATAAGGGCTGTCTGCTCTGACAGATCCTCGGCTTCTCTGACTTCCCTGACTTCAGGATCTACAGAAAGTTGATAATTAATGTTTGTTGAATTGCATACCATTTTTGAGAATGTTTTGACAAAGGTGTGTGGCTCACAGTCTGACATAAACACAGAGATGACTAATAGGATGGCTCTTAAAAATCAAGAAAAGATTGTTCTAGGCCTTGGAGTCCGTTCGATAGGGAGGTGCATGTGGTTTGAAGATGCAGATGAAACCAGGTTTAACGTTCAGTGATTCATGTCTGGAAACACAGTGTAACTAAGTTATAATTACAACTTTATATCATACTTTGAAGATATAAATTCGACAATGTGACGAGGGTCTGAAAGCAAAAACAGTATCGTTTTAGCGTCTCTGAGAGACAGACAGCAGGAGGGAGGAAAAGACCACTGAAAAGAGGGACGACGGAGAAAACTCACCTGACGCATCGCATTCCAGGGTTCCTCGGCACCTTGCTACACCATGACTAGCTGCCATGTCTGAGTTGCTGGTGTGTGCCAGGCACAGTGCTGAGTTACACATGCCGTCCTTTTATCCTCACAACAACCCAATGGCACAAGCCTGATCCCTAGTTTGCTGATGAGGAAACTGGTACTCAAAGAAGATAAGCACCCTGCTGCAGGTCACGTAGAGCCTGGACTCGGATGCAGGTCTGTGCCACCAGAGCCCTCACCCTCGAGTGTGCTGCTGGAGCACCATAGCCGAGCATCTTCCTCTCTCGGATCCTCAGTTCATCTGGAAGTTAAAGATGATATTCTGGGGTACATACGAGGGCCTTTCCCACTCCGTGAATTTAGGTCCCCACCCCAGAGAGCTGACATTTGGAGTGATCCCTAAGTTGTATGTTTTTCTCACTGTGATGTCAAATAAATATTTGCTGGAGGGGCTGGAGAGATGGAGTCGTAGAAATGAAAGGGTTGAGAAAGCCTGCTGAGAGTGCCATGGTCAGCCATGACGACAGGTCATCTGTCTCCACCAGTCGCCTGCAGCCTAAAGCTACACGAACATCCTCTGGGATGGTGTGGACAGAGTTTTAAAGCTGCAGCTTATGGGGTCCATTACACACTTCACTTAGTCTTTGCGCTCCATGAGTGACTCCATCACTGAAATGAGGAAATGAGAGAAAGCGAGATTTCAGATGGTCTCATCATTTGCATTGCTCCAAACTGATATCTGAGCATCTGTGAAATTGTGTTCATCGAGGGGCGTCCCCAAGAACCAGCCATGCGCAGAGCAGCATCCAACTCAAGCAAGAGGGTATGCAGCTCCCACGCCTCTCCATGTGCTTCTCAGACTAAATAGCTGCGGGAATGACAGCAGGCAAGACCAGCAGCATCCTGAACACACTGCACAGAGAGGAGCCTTAGTACATTCACACTACATAGATCTTTAACCTCAGAATACACTTAGAGGAAAGTGGACATTGCTGATTCGAGCTGTGTTTGTGGTGAGCGAGCCCCACCTCTCAGATGTGGGGAGCTGGGGGATGTAGATGCAGCTCTCCCTTCCCAATGCAAACTCTGACTCACAATAAGACAGGCTTCATTAAATTATGTTTGCCAAACGCAACTGAATTTTAGACAACTCTGTTTTCCAGCACACTTGACACCAGTCACTGAGAGTTGCTGCTGAAGCCATTCTGCGTCCACAGATCCCAGTATAATTAAGCATTCCTTCCATGCTCTCCCACGGAGTCAGTCCCAACCCACCCCCTCCAAGAAAGCCCCCTTGAACCTCTCCAGCCACATCTCTGTGTCTGGCGTGCAGGGCAAAGGCTGGGAGCCAGCTAGACCTGAGCTTGAATCCCGGTTCCACTAATTTCTGGTTATGTGGCTTTGGTCAAGTTATCTAACTTTGAAATCCTCTTCTGTAAAAGGAATTGTAAGTGTAGCAGGTAAGAATCTCCATCCACAAAGAAAAAAAATTTTTCACGTCCATCCTTGTTTCATTTCAAGCCCCCTTTCCACCTGAGTGGAGGAGATTTCACCTCTGCTAAGTTACGATTCTCCCATTTCCTTAGGTTGCGGGAGTGTTGGTGGGGGCCTCCAGGCACCTTTCCAGGTAGGTGTCCACTGAAATGGTGCTCACCTGTTCTGATCCTCAGTCACTGATGGTCCTTCAGAGCTGGCAGCTGTCTTGGTATTGCCTGGCCTTACTTAGGGGCACACAAATATCTCCGCCACTTCTCATGCTTTCTCTGTAAGAACATCCGCAGCCCATCTGCCCAGCTGCACCAGGTTAGCATCCTCTGTTGGCATCACACACCCCTGCCAGGGCTCAACCAGGAAGCAAGCTTCCAGTGCCTTCACTCTGCACCTCTGATGTCTTATCTTCCTCCACCTCCTCCCCCGTCCCCATATCTGGAATATCATTTCTAACTCTGGGGGGAAGCCATATTCTCTTCCTCTATTTTCCCCCAAAGGTTGATCCATACCCAGATCTTCCCCACCCTCCTCAAAGTTTAGGTTTCTGGAAGCCACACGAAGGCAGAGACTTAGCTCTAGGCTCTTTCTACCCTTCTCCCTGCCACGCCTCTTCCTGTGGCAATGAGCTCAAAGCCAGTAGCATTAATATGGGAGAAATACTAGGGACAAAAAAAGGAACAGAGGCTAAGACTTCAAAAACACCATCCCTCTCTTAAGGATTAAATAAAATAGTATATGAAAGAGCCTGCCATGTTTCAAGGACCTAATAAATGACGGTTATCTTTTCCTCATACCTGTTGGACACATTGTCTACATCACCTGTTTGGAAATTAATCATATACCACCTTAGAACATCTGTTATATTGACAATTTATTCTTGTATTTTTATTTTACTTTCACAGTGTCTATACTTTATTCTCCAACTAAATTTAAGTTTCCGAAGAGCACGGTCCCTGTCTTAAATTAACTGAATCTAACAGAAGGCTAAGCACATAGCAACCGCTTTAAACATAGAAATCCAAAATCATGTTTGCACACATTTAAAGACAGTTCTTTATGGACAAAATCACATTATTTTGTTTCTTAAAATGATTCACAAGCATGTTTATTTCCAAATGCTAACTAGCAGGAGCTGTGTGGTTCACGCAGACAGCCTGGATATTAAAAAGAAAGAGATTTCCAATGCATCTATTATTTTTTTAAATCCTATATCACAACTGTCCCTGAGTGTAAATACATTTCAAATTTTATGTTGGCCTCCTGTTGCAAAATGCTAATTGAATCAATTTCCTGGGGCCTCGTCACTAATAAATATAGTGCATCACAGATCTGGAATTCTTGAGTCAAAAACATAGAACATGAGTGTATTTTGCTGGGGAAAATAGCACGTAGGAAAATGTCTTTGCATCCAAGAGAGTCCCCAGGTTTGGCCTTTGAGACGAAAGCTGCCGAGTGAGCAGCTGAGGAGGGCCGGAGGACGGATCCCAGTGAGCTTGCTCTCAGCCTCACTCTGGACCAGGCTGACCAGCACCGCCAGGACACCCCAGCTTGTCCTGTGTATGGATAGATGTACACACCGTAGAGACACATTTTACCACTTTCTACCGGTGTGGCCTTAGGCCACTTACTTCCCCTTTCTAAGCCTAAGTTTACGCATCTGCAACTATAGAAGATCTACCTCCCAGATATTTTATGAAGACTCAATGAGATGATGTATGTTGAGGATGTCACACGGTGTTGGGGATATATTTCATGTCCAGTAAATGATTGCTCTTGTTGGAACTGCTGCTCCAAGGAGGGGAAGAGGCAGGGAAGAGACGACCAACTGGATGCCAGGGAAAGTAGCAGCTCTGCTATTCAGACCCAGGCTCGCACCCTCCTCCTTTGCAGGTCAACAGAGATGCCCCTTTGTTAGAGCAGGAACATGCTAATGGATTAGAGGAGCACTTTATCCATGGGGGCTTTGAGGATCTAGATCAGAAGGCTCCAGTTAGCTCCGCAATAGCCATGGGCCATCTGAGGTCATTCCTCAAGGCCAAATCTGTTTAGAGTTTCCCGTGAACTGAGTACTTCAAAAGAAACTTCTCTTTTCATTTCCAAAGTCTTGGGTGGCAAGTAACAGTATTGTGGGTCAAAATGGCTCAAGCTGTGCAGATAGATAAGAGACTCACCTAGCTGAGGACGTCATGAGGCAGAGCAGGGAGGGCTCCACGCAGGGCTCTACTCAGCCTTGCCGGGACTCTCCTGGTGCTGCCCTTGTCCGTGCAGTGCCTGTGTTGTCCCCAGTCTGCTGGCAAGACGGCTGCAGCAGCCGGCCTTCCCTCTTCACACAACAGTCGCCAGGGAAAGAGAGCAAGAGTTGGTTCCAGAAACTTTTGGAAGAGAAAAATGGAAGCTGTTTTTTTATTGCAGAGGCTTGCAGTCAACTTCTCCTCTCATGATACTGGCCTAAATTTAGTTTCATAATTATTCCTAGACCAATCCCTGTGGCATACTGAGTGCCAGATGCAGATCGGCTTCATCCTGGTTCCCAGGTCCACACCTGAATCAGTCACTGGTGCGATAGAGGTGGGATAACCTAATTAAGGAGCTTAAATTAAGGAGCGTTCATCCTGGAGCTGGAGTCAACCCCCCAAACCTCAGGGCTGCCTTTGCAAGAGGGAAGGAGTAAGATGGATATTGGAAAGACAACCACAATTCCCACCCCCTGCTGGTGTTCAGCTCCATCCCCTTCAATCCAGCAAGCAATTATAAAATGTCTGCTGTGTGCCAGGCAGGGTGCAGGATGCCGGGGGACAACAAGAGGCCCAGTGTCGTTGAGAGGAATAAATGAGCTGACTTAGGCCAAGTGCCTGCTGCAGCACTCAGGATCGTCTTCCTTAAAATGAATAATGCATGAGTGATCCCTGCCATCCACGAAAGAGAAACTCAAACCAATAAATTACAGCAGTGTGCACAGAGGGGCAAGAGTAAGCCTGCGGGCGGCACGAAGGAGAGAGATCACGAGAGAGTGTGCAAGAGGCCCAAGCGTAAGAAGCTTATAGCCTGCTGGTTCTTAACCTTGGCTTCACATTTGATTCACCCGAGCAGCTTTTAAAACTCACCATGCCAATTAGGTCAGAATCCCAGGGGGTAAGACGCAGCGCTGGGCTCATTTTGTCTTTTTAAAGATCTCCAGATGATTAAACTGTGTAGTTAAGACTGAGAACCACCATTTAAGGCTATTGAGGACATAAAACACACACATGTAAACCGTTAGCTAACAACGCCAGGTGGCGAGGGGCACGTTAAAATGGACCATCAGTGCTCCGAGGCTCAGGGCGATTAGTAGGCCTGGTGGACAGGGGCTTAGCGAGGGTTTCTGTGAGCGGCAGGGGACAGGGGCTTAAGGGTCCTCAAACTGTGATATTTGCCTATTCGGAGCAATTTGGGTGCAGTGTCTCAGGATGAGGAGGAACAGGTGTAAGCAAAGATATGTGGCAAACATGGAAGGTGTATCCGTCTGGATCTAAGCAGGAGAGAGAAACCACACAATAATTTCAACAGAAGAATGTAAACAATTATTAACTATAACAGGAGACTGGAATAACAAACGGTTAGTAAGAAGTAAAGAGAACTCTAAAGAACATAGGAATAGTGTGTATAAGAGGCGTCCACTACCCCAGGGCTGAGATACAGAACCCAAGGGAGAGCCTGTCTGCTCCAAGCTGCGGTGCAGACTTTGTTGGCACAGTGTGGCTCACAGAATAGCAGAGAAGTCCTTGTGGTGTCTGGTTGGAAATCTGCCCTCCAGGGAGCTGGAATGCCATTCACAGGGAGGCGTCTTGCTGAGCGCATTCTGCTACCAAACCCCTGGCAGTACAGCCTTCTGGGGAGCCCGCTGGCCACACACTGCAGCGGCCAGGCTCTGGGGAAGCCGCAGGAGCTGCGGAGAGAGCCTGGGAGAACCTGGAGGCAAAGCCCAGGAGTGTGTCCTATGAGCAAACAGAAGCCCAGAGAGCTTGTGAAACCTTCCTGGGGAACTAGAAAAACTGGAGTTCCATCCAGGCCCGCCTTTTTCGTGCATTCTGCTTCGTCTCTGCACACACAGTAGTACGAGATCCACATTGCTCAGAGATGGAAGGGGCCTGTGCTCAGGGAGGTCAGTGGGGAAGGCCCCTGGAGCAGGCAAGGCTTCAAATGGACCTCAGAGAAGGCCTGATTCGGAAAATGAGAGACAAAGAGGGAGGGAGTGGCTTTCAGGCTGGCTTTGCGACATGAGCACTTTGAACACTTGTACGTGGGTAAGAGTGGACCCAATCTCCCATGGGACTCAGCACAGCCAGTAGAGAGAACAGTAGAAGATGGGAAGCAGGTGATGAGAGGAAAGTCAAAGATAGGAACAGAATCAGGAAAATCTTTTCATGCCAAAGGCTTTGAATTTGAGCAGGTGTGAAATCAACACATTGAGAGAAAGCCAGAGCCGGTAAATGCAGTGTTTCTAGGATTCCTCCATTACATGCCAAGCTCTCAGTGGAATGTAGGGAAGCAAATGCCAGCTTTGGAGTCAGACAGACCAGAACTAGAGCACCAGCTTCAGTGTTTAGCTAAGTGTCCTGGGGCAAGCACCTTAACCATTCTGAGTCTCAGGGCTCTTCACCTGTGGATTGGAAGCAATAATACCTTCCCTGTAGGCTCATTCAAATGAAGTTCCTGGCAGAGAGACTAGCACACAGCAGGCCTTTAATCAATGATAGCTGCTTTCTCCCTCCTGTGTTTACTCTGCAGACTCCTCCTGTCTCCTAAGACGTATGCCCCTGAAAATAACTTAAAATTCAGAAATGCTAGGATTCCTCAATCTGGTTCATCCAGGGAGTTCCAGGGTGTTAGCAGCACATAATATATCCCTTGATGAGGTTCTGTCTCCTGCACTCTTGGCCAGAAGGAAAAGCTCAGAATCAGGAGACACCCAATCAAGGTGTCTTTGGCTCCATGGCCAGATGGTGCTTTGAGGTGGTGTTTCCTACCCAGGCTCTACAGGACAAATGACCATGCTGCTTTCTCTTTCAGGAGGAGAAATCACCAAACCTCGGTTTGCTCAATTCTTCCATGGTAGCCTGGCCAGTCTCACCATCCGCCCTGGAAAAATGGAAAGCCAGAAGGTGATATCCTGCCTGCAGGCCTGCAAGGAAGGGCTGGATATTAATTCCTTGGAAAGCCTTGGCCAAGGAATAAAGGTAAGAAAGTAGCTGGCATTACCCCCAATAAGACATTGATTTACGAGGCCGAGCCTGCCCTATGCCAGCACGCATCAGGAAATAGAGTTTCCTCTAATGTTGCACAGAAATGGCTCCATGGCAAAGGTGCTGCCATGGGGGGAGGTTAGTAACCATGACTGCCACAGTGGACTTCTGCTGCCAGCTCCCGAACCTCCTAGATCAGGCCGTGGGTGTAATCAGTCCACTACACAAAGTAGGCCTGTGTGCAAGGTCTATCTGGAGGAAGTTGTTATATTGCACTTGTTTGTGGGTTGGTTTGTTGCTTTGTTATTTATTTGCCTAAAGGAACTAAAGCATGCAAGGACGCATTTCAAAAGCACAAAATATAAATAAAAGTTAGGACCCTGTAAAATACAAATTAGAAGGGAAGGTGGAAACTGGGTAAGATGCAATTAGAACGCAGACACAGAGCTCATTGTGCCCTACATAGTTACACTGAGACATTAGGCTCCGAACAATCTGTGGCAGTCAAAAGAAATATGAACAGATTCATGATTTTTATTGTTTGTACAAAATAAAAATATTCAAGTGATCTAAAAGCATAAAAGCTATAAATTCTGAGAAAAGGAGAAAAGCCCCCCCTGAAAGGGACAGGGAAGGAGGTGACTAACTATGGCTTTAGCAAGCACCTCCCTGACAAGCGGGTTACTTTCCAGCCTCACCCAGACCTAAGGAGCATGTACCAGCACTGGCAGGGGGGCCTGAAAGAAGAGCAGAGTCAAGATTGTTGTAGCCCCCACTCAATCGTAACAGACCCCAGACAGTCCCACTTCAGAGCTCCAGAACCTGGGGGAATGGCAGTCAGGGAAGGCTCCTTGGAGGAGGTAAAGCCTGAACAGAAAGTTTAAGACAGGTAGGAATTAGCCAGGAAAAAGGCAGGGGTAGAGGGCTGTGGGAGAGTGGGCGGTCATTCCGGGCAGATCCACGAGTGAGCGTGATGAGGGAGGACTGAGGAACTGCACAGCATGCGCTAGAACTTAGCCTGTTTTGTGAGTGCCGAGTTTCAGGAGGAAAAGGGTGGAACGCATGACCAGAGAGGTAGGCAGAGGCCATATCAGGAGGTCTGTCAGCCACATTTAAGTGTTCACATTTTTTTTTCAACAAAGGGGAGCCATTGAAGGCAAGGGAGCATGAGCTTGGCAGACGTGGGGTTTGGGATGTGCACTCTGGAGAGTGGGTCGGAGAGAGGAAGGAAGGAGTATAAAAGTCAGCGCAAGATTGATGTTCCAGACATTGTTTAACATGGATTAGATACACACACACACACACACACACACACACACACACGCTCGCAATAACTGATCACCTGTCGTGGGAGGAAGCTCAGGAGATAGCCTCTTATTGGAAAGGCCAGTCTTGACCTACTGTTTGTTGTTTCCTTAGGGTTTTGTCAACCCAGTCATACAAAAACGCATCCTTCCACCCTCCCCTATTTTTGTGATTCTAAGTTGACTCCCTGCCTCTGAATCTTCTCTGCTCTGAACCATCCCAGGAGGCCACAGTTTCAGGGTTCCAGGCACTACAGAGTGAAAAACCAAAGATGCTAGACTTAAATGCCACACATTTCTACAATTATAAATGAAGAACCATAGCAATTTCTACAGAGTAGTCATAGCCTACAAAAGGTGGCGGTGCTAAAATAAGTGGCACACAAAACTGTGGGGGCTGAGGCTCCCGTGACGTTTTGAGATGCTACCTGTTTACAACCAAGTCGCTGCAAGTGGTCCTTTTCCATCTCCAGGGCGTGGGTGGTAAGAACTGTAGCACCACGTGAGCAGTAGTGAGACACAATTTGCAGAGCACCCACTGGGATCTATTTTATGTTCATTATCCCTGCTCCTCACAACAAATTAAATGGCATGACCCCATTTCAAAAATAAGGGGACTGGGGCTTGGGGACTTTTTCAAATTAAGTCCGTGCTCTTTGCTCCACTCCAGCAACTCAGATTAGAAGATATTCTTGAAAACTGTTTAAACTTACCTGGACATTATCTTGGAGGGAAAAAAAAAAAACACTACTTAAACCAACTTCCTTCCTTCCCTTCCTCCATGTATCCCTCATGTCATTTCTGAATAATGATGATTATTTTCTTTGCCGGTCACTGCCCTCCTCCCACGTCTCTGGCTAGCCAAGAGAAGGAGGCCCTTCTGCAATTAAGGAAATTATCTGTCGGCTCACAGGCCCAGCATGGTTCCTTGCTTTACTTGTCTTCCTCTGGAGCGTGCAAATTTCTGAATATTTCTCCAGTGCCTAGAGTCTTGAAGTGGTTGTGGTGGCTGCTGTCTTATATCCATAGAAGACACTGTGCAATAGCCACATTCCTGAACAATCTCCTGTTCTGACTTTTATAGCACAATCCCTGCCCATTTGTCTTCTCCATTGGGTGGGAGAGCAGGAAAGAGCAGGAACTTTGAAACAAGACACTCCTAGGTTCAAATCATAATACCAACATTTACTAGTGAGGTAACCTTGGGCAAGACATTTTAATCCTTTAAGCTCCAATATCTCATGTATAAAATGGACTTTATGTTATTTATCTTTTAGTGATGTAAGAATTGAATTTTTTATATATCCCCCTAGCAAACCTAGTAGGCTGTCAACAAATCACAGTTCCTTTTGTAACTGAGGAGCCTCTAAAGTGGCAAATCTTCATCTGGCCCAGCCCAGAGAGACTGGCAGGTATCTGAGGGAACAGCAAGGTACCTGGAGAGCCACAGCAACCTGTCTCCAAAGGACAGGCCAGGGATTTGAGCAGGGACTTCACTGATGGTCCAGCCTGCTAGGGGGCTGGAGACACAGGTCAAGCCTCTGGGAGAGATGACCATTCTCCAAGGGCCATCTGTCTAACACCTTCTTGGCTCAAAAAAAGAAATCACTGTGCACAGATTCCCAAGGGAGAGTGAACACTGTCACCCTTTGCCGGGGCCCCCAGCATGCCACCATCTCCTCCCCCTGTGGCGATACCAACACAAATATGTCTCCTGCATAACCAGAGGCCCATTCACAGAGCTGAGAATGCTGCAGATAAAAAGAAAACCCAAAAACCTACTTGGGAAGTTTTTATTGATCCTGCAAGAACAATGTTGATGGCTAGGCCAGTGCGCACCTTCATGCTCTGTGCCAGCCCTCCGGATGCTCTGGCAGCCAGACCAGGGTATAAACTGGAGATCCAGCATATTCCCTGCCCCGTCCTCTGTCCAGGTGGCTGCAGTGGGACTGTGCCCTCTGCTGCTTGCCGTGGGATGCTGCCTCTATCCCTCTAGAAGAACCTCTTGATTCTCCCATTCGGCCCTCATGTGAGGCTCAGAGATCAGCAGCCTTTGCAGGCCTTTTCATCTGCCTCACACTTTCCACGTGCTAGCACCTGAGGTGACGCTGAGGACAAGTCAGTAGACCTACCCTCGAGGTGTTCGCAGTCTGCTGGAGGACACAGACAGACAGCAACAGTACCACAAGACTCTGCTATAGGAGGGATGGCGTAGGGGAGGGGGTCAATAAAGAGGGGCAGAAAAATATTTTGGAACATAAGTGGTGTTTTTGGAAGAATGACCTTGAATTTTTTCAAGTCTGAAGCGGATCATTTGTGGAACCCCTCAGAACTAATCAGGATTCACTAGTGTGAGGCAGCTCCGGGGCTGAGCACCCTAAGCTGGCGAGGCATTCCCCACAAGACAGACACCAACCCAGACAGAGACCACAGTGTTAGCCATGCATAGCCTGGGCGCTCCAGAATCTAGCACCAGGGTGTGGGGCCTGTGGCCAGACATGGCCACTCAGAGGGACCCTGCTCTCTCTGCTTGGAAGGAAAGGAGTTGAGTCACAGGGAGAGAAGAATGGTGGAGGCAGGGGCACCACACAAAGACTCAGTGCAGACCTATTGCCACAGTGAGAATTAGCATCAAAGCTGTCATATGTTGAACACCTTGTACATGCCAGAAACGTCATATATACTGTCAATTAAGTCCCAGAGCAGTGGATATTAATTTCCCTATTATTTAAATGAGAAAATTAAGTCCAGAAAGGGAAAGTATATAGTTGCAGCACACTATAGTCCATAGTTGCTTGGCTGTTTGTACTGGAACTGGAACATGACAGTCCACAAAGCCCACAGTCTTTCAAAGATGCCACATCACCTTGGGGCAGTGAGAATCGGATGTGGGGAGTGCTGAATTCTTCCTAATGGGCCAAGCGATTACAGTAGCAAATGACTCCGAATCTCGTGGCTTAACGCTTAAAAGTTTATTTTTCTCTTAAACTCAGTCAGGGGCTTGGGCTGGGTTTTCTGCCCAGAATGCTGCTGCAGGTCACTGAAGTGGAAGGAGAAATAGGCTGGAGCCGCCCACAGGGCGGTTCACCGCTTCAGCCCGGAAGTGCCATGCATCACTTCCTGTCACGTCTCATTGGCCAGAGGTAGTCACATGGCCCTGCCCACTTGGGGCCCAAGGCCGCTGGAAAGTGGAGGAAGGAGAATAGGGTTTGGTGAGGACTGATTATGAATGGCTCCATAGAACTTGACCGAAAAGGCAAGGGACAGAAAAACAAGAGTTACTTTGAGAAGCAACAGGACTGAGTAAAATGTAGGCCAGGGCACAATCAGCTCACTCATCTAGCAGGGACTTTCAGAACACCAGGGCTGGGTTCTGGGAGTCCGGGATAACAATCAGAGTCCCTGTGCTCAGTGAGCTCCTGGACACTGAACCGTAATAGTGGTGCTACCGTTTCATAAGTGCTGTAAGGAGAAAGACACCAAAGTCCAGTGGGGAACAAAATGAGAGAAGCCAGGAGGCCTTAAGAAATAGGTAACAATAAAACACTCACATGACAGTCAAGGGAGACACAGATTGAGCTATCACTTAGCTAGGGGATGCCATGCAAGGGACTTATGTGATTCAATGTCATCAATAGTGCTCAAGAGACATCTACTTCCTGTTAGGGCACAGACACACAACAGACCACCCTTATAAAGACATTCAAGTCGTATCAGGGAAAAGTTGACAGATAGATTTTTCCTTAAACCTTAGAAAAGATACACTCAGCCTCCTTCACGGTAAGAAAACTGCAAATTAAAACTACATGAAGATGGCATTTATTATCTGTCAGATTGGCAAAAATCCCAAAGTCTGACAGAATACTGAGTTATTGTGATATTAAGAAAAGAGGCACTCTTATACCCTGTGGTCAGGAGTGTATCTTGTTATAATCCTTAGAAATGGGGAATTTGGCAACATTTATCAAAGTTAACAGTGCATATGCTCTTTGACCTAGCAATTTTACTTGCAGGGACTTATCCTTCAGATATATTCACACAGTTATGAAATGTTATGTGTACAAGATTGTTTACTCTGGCATTGTCAGTAAAAGATCAGAAATAACCTAAATGTCCATATTAGGAGACTGGTTAAAAAATTACAGTTTATCTATACAGTGGAATACTTTACATCTATTAAAGAATGAGGAAGCTTGTCATGTACTGATACAGAGAGATCTCCAAAACATAAGCTAAGTAAAACAAGTAAAGTATGATGCATTATGTAATGAAATACCTTTGGTATAAGAAAGGAGAAAAATGGAAATCTATATTCACTGAATATGTATTTATAAGAATGCTTAAGTATGACTGTCAGGATAGGCTAGGTGATGCTGCAATAACAAATGATATAACATCTCAGTGGCTTATACAACAAATTTTATTTATTGCTCAGGCTTCACATCCATTACAGACTGGCTGAATCTCTGATTCATACCACCGTCACTGTGAAACCCAGGCTGATGGACTAGCCCCTAAAAGAATTTTGCCAGTTTCATGGCAGAGAGAAAGGAACATGGCAAACCATGAACTGGTTATTAAATCTTCCGTATGGGTGTGAACCAAATAATATTCCTGCCCATATTTCATTGACCAAGCAAGTTACATGACCACTACTGTGTGCAACAGGGCAAAAATGTATGTGCTGAAGGAAAATATTCTGTAAATCACATGATAAGCCTGTTAACAACAGGGCTGGCATGTATAAGCCTCCCATGGGAGGGGAGGCAACTAATTATGAACAATAATGCAATTTGCCACTAAGAAATTAATATAATAGTGATTACTTATATGATGGGATTGTGAAAACTAGGTGGACAGGAGATAGGAATAAGATGGACACTTTTCACTTAACACATATATACATCTGAACATATGTGAACATACATGTCAATATACTAATCAAAAAAGTAAATAATTGTTAAGTCAGGTAGCTACTCAAAAATATATCTATGTCTCCCTTCCTGTGCCATGAGCATTCAAGACATGATCTGAATCCACAGATATGTTCCTGACATGTTATTGATAGCAGTTCCTAATAATTCTTGCTCAGAAGTGCGTCAAGGTCAGCAACTCAGAGGAGTGCAAAAGCTGTTCTCCCTATTCCAGTCTAAGAAGAATAACTGCTGGGGGAACACGGGGAGGAGCAAGAGGCTGTATCTAGCTTGAGGACCTGGGGGACTCAGCGGGGAGCATTGTAGGCACACGGCCTTCACCTGTATGAGATAGCAGGGACTCAGGGTAGAATGGGCAGATAAGCTCAGGGCCATTGGCACGTGTGTAAGCAGCAGGCGAGCAGAACTCATGGACAACCAGAGTTTAGCACTAGGAAAGCAAGACAAAGAATTGAATCTGGGAGAGAGAGAAAGCCAGTAACTGGAAAATAACTTTAAGGTTGAAAACTAAGAAGATGGGGCACGAGTGAGGAAATGGCATGGAGGATGAGTTTGGGGAGCAGTTTGAGGCTAAAGACAAGGGCAACAAAAGGAGCCAAGACCAAGTTCTGGACTGTCAGTGGAGGACGTGAGTAGTCCAAGGGCTAGAAGTTGCTGGACCACCAGGGAACACAGAGAATAGGCACCCCCCACCAAAGGCTGGGCTGCAAGAGCACCGTCACTTGGTTTTCAGAATCCGATCCTGTGGCTTAGGCTGATATTACCAGGAAACATCCCTGGGGAAACCTCACAGGGGACTGTCCCGAAGCCCACCAGAGAGTAGCAGGAATTGCTTGAGAGGTTAGAAACAATCATTTGCGTGCACAACTGCTTCACCTGTGGATGCTCTGCCCGTGCCTGTGGTGGCCTGGCCTTAGTGGTCCTTTCATGGAGATGGGGGACTTCCACAGGACTGTGTGCATCTCTCATCATTCTCTCCCGTGACACCGACTTCTGTCTTCCAGTATCACTTCAACCCCTCGCAGTCTACGCTAGTGATGGAAGGTGACGATGTTGGGAACATTAACCGTGCCCTCCAGAAGGTCTCCTACATCAACTCCAGACAGTTCCCAACGGCGGGTGTGCGGCGCCTCAAAGTCTCTTCCAAAGTCCAGTGAGTGGACGAGGGTAGCCTGGGGCCCAGCTGAGGCAGAGGGTCGGTCCCTCGGGAATGTGCCCTTGCAAACCGGGTTTGCTGTTCCTCAGCTGTCCTCACCTTCTCTGCTGTCCCTGTGAGGGTGCCTCGATGGATCTCTGTTCTTCTTTAGTTTATTTTTTAGGGAAAATGTTCTGTTTCTTTGACACCTCAAATCCACCTTTCTCTATTTTATTCTGTATCTGATCTAATGCCTAGAAGGTGCTTCTTCCTATAAATTTTCAGAGAGCTGATTCTCAGAGGTCTGATTTAAGGGCTCTGCACCTGGCACATAGTAGGTGCTTGACAAATGTTTATTAAACTGAATTAAGTTAACCAACCCAGCGTGGTAGAGTTCCTGAGTACTGTAAATATGCCAGAGAAAGGGCATGGCTCTTGTCCCCAGGGATCAGAGTTAAATTAATGAGGTGAGATTATTACTAAAGCCTTTGGATAACGCACTTACTGGCCTGTGGAATCACTTCTCAGCCACAGCAGCTACCTGGGAATGCAGCTAGGAGGGCGACTCCAGAAGGGAGGTGGAAGTGGAGCTATGTGGCACTAGAGCCAGGAGAAGGATTCAGAAAGAGAGGAACAAGGGTGGGAAGATGGGTCTGTTGTAGCCTGGGCCGGGTGCCAGATAAAGCACAGGTGGCGGTTACATTCACTATTTCTAGAGCAATGGAGGGGCTACTCCCACCCCTGAAGGCCTGGGAGTAGGGAGCAGGCACCCGAGTTTAGCACCACTTTAGAGTGAAGATGATGGACCAGATGGGACAGTGTCCAGCTCCAGACCAGCCTTCTGTAAACTAGCGAGGGGAGGAGAGCGCCCTGGGGTTGGCACGACAGAGGCAGGAGAAACTTGGAGCAGGAGCCCAGCACAGCTCCCACATCTCACCCACCCCACAGAAGAGGCTGGAGTGCTCCGCATGGGATCCACCCAGACTACCCCTTCCCCGGGAACTTTCCCAAGGTGTGCAAGGTGACTGCTGCCACCAGCTGGAGCCCACCCAGCATCCCCAGAGCATCTGTCTGGCCCCGGTGCCCCCCCGTTTAGCCTACATTTTTGGTTTAGATGACCAGCAGAGTGCCGATGACACATATGCCCCCAGTGAGGTCTGATGAGAGGGTCAGATCAACCAGCATTTACTGAGCTGAAACCACGATGCTCAGCTTCTTTTCTATACATTGTCTGCATTCAAAGCTTATTGCTGTGGGGCAGTTCTTGTCATCCTGTTGTATAGATGAAGAAACTGAGGTTCACAGGAGTCAAGTGCCTTGTCTACAGTCACCCAGCCCAAGCGTGGCAGAGCCAGGCCATGGATTCTTGTCTGTCTAACTTCTCAGGCCTTGTTCTTGTTTTCACACCATTTCTGTCTCCCAGATACTTTTTTTTTTATTTCAGCATATTATGGGGGTACAGATATTTTGGATAGAGCTGGAACGCATTCTACTAAGTGAGGTATCCCAAGAATGGAAAAATAAGCACCACATGTACTCACCATCAAATTGGTATTAACTGATCCCAGATACTTTTGAAGCAATGTATCAGGAAAAAGGAGGGCGCTTACAACAGCACTCTGCTCCCACACCTAGAAAAGGTGCACTTATGTGATGTCCTCGTAGAGACATAACATATGCGCTGAGGCAGGAGACTTTAGCCCTGGGGTCTCAATTAGTAAGATGGCTGTAACCAACCAGTGAGACAACAATTTGCTTACCAAATACCAATGCACATAACGAGCAGTTGCTATTTAATTAAGGTTGCCATTGATTACTCTGTTAAAGGATGATGAAAGGTTTAATGGTTCCCTGTTGTTCATATAGAAAATTTCCATTTCTCCCAGGAGCCAATCTTTTTTTTTTTTATTTCAGCATATTATGGGGGTACAGATATTTAGGTTACGTATGTTGCCCTTGCCCTGCCCCCAAGTCCGAATTTCAAATATGTCCGTTCTTCGGGTGGTGTGCATTGCACTCTTTGTGTATGCATATACCCGTCCCCTCTCCCTCCTCCCCCCTCCCCCGTGCCCCCTACCCAACATCCAATAGATGTTATTCTTATATGTGCACTTATGTGTTTATCAGTTAATACCAATTTGATGGTGAGTACATGTGGTGCTTGTCTTTCCAGGAGCCAATTTTTTAAGTCCCTAGATCACTAGCAGTTTCGATTATTATGTGGCTTTAAATTTGAATGTCTGTTTACATCCTGAGAGACTCTTAGGTGGTCAGAATGCCTTGTCAAGGACTAGAGGTAGCAGCATTTTGTCTGTGACTGTGCGATGGGTGGTTTAATCGTTTGCTCATCAGTGCCATGACCGAAGCTGTTTTCCCAGGTGCTTTGGGGAAGATGTGTGCATCAGCATCCCTGACATAGACGCCTATGTGATGGTCCTGCAGGCCATCGAGCCCCGGATCACCCTCCGGGGCACGGACAGCTTCTGGAGACCTGCCGCCCAGTTTGAAAGTGCCAGAGGAGTAGTCCTCTTCCCCGACATCAAGATCGTGAGCACCTTTGCCAAAGTCGAGGCCCCTGGAGACGTGAAAACCACAGGTACAGGTGCATCTGGGGTTGTGGGGAAGGTGAGCTTTAATTCCCTACTGCCACGTAAAATCATCCTTCAGGACAGCAACATTGTTCATCATGGCAGGGTAATGTACAATAATAAAACAAACAACAAACAAAGGCAGAAACAACCCAAATGAACAACAGAAGGGCAATTAACGGTTTAGCAACTTATAAGTGATAGGAGGTTGGAGGGAAGGCATTTGTGCTAAGTGATACATGAAAAAAAGCAAGATGCAAAATTACATAGTATCTACACATAGAATGATCTCAAAAAAATACGTAGAAAAGTGCCAAGAAGAACACACACCTAAGGCTAATGGTGCTATTCTCTGAGAAGCCCTGGGACAGCCAAGTCGTTTCTGCTTCCCTTTTCTTTTCTACAACTGCAGAAATGTACTGCAGTGAGCACATATATTCTGATAATCAAGAAAAGCTAAAGATGCAAAAAGAAAAAATACACCTGCATCTTCTTTTAATATTAAACGTTAGGTCTTACTTAGCAATATTACTGTAAGCTTTCAGGGCACTTTCTAGTTATTTCCAGCAGTTCCATTATTGGGAAGGCTCCTCAGTGAAAGCAGAGTAATTTGAATTACCTGCCAGGGAGAAACACTTAGTTGCACTGAAAGCTATAGTATATGCTGGGGAGAGGGGAAGAGAAGGAAGGAAACAGGAAAAGGAGGGAGAGAGCAAAGGAGAAAAACCTTCTTTTCATTACTCAGAGGGGCCGAAGTCTTTAGGGAAAAATGTGCTTTGAGAACCGTCCTTTGCTTCCTCATCCAAGAGAAAGCTTTCAACTGTCCCCTGCCCCTCCAAAAGCCTCTGCTAATGATGTGCTGATGTCACTGGGCCTGAGTCCCTGAAGAGCAGCTTCTATAATAATCCTCATTACCCACTGCCTTAAACCGCCCTGATCCCTAGTGTATGGGGTGCTCAAGAGACAGCCCTTCTTAACTCATAAAAATAGATGGTGTTTTACCACCTGTCCAGGCAGGGTGGTTTCCTAGTTACAGACCAAGGCGCATTAGATTGTGTGATCTTCCCTTTTCCCCTGTCCTCATTTGTGGCTAAAATCAGAAAGAAAAAAGAAGGGCCTCTGACCTCAGCGGTTGCCGGCCGTAACCAAGAGCATCCCGATTTGCTGCGTCTGAACCAGTATACAGGCACTGCAGGGAAAGCAATTATCTGGGACCACATTCACCTGCTGTTTATGAGAGGTGCACGCAGAGCACATAGCCAAGCGCCCAATGGCTATTATTAGTAGTTTTACATTTTTACTTTTATTGTTGTTAGAATAATCATTATTATGAATTTCTTAAACAAGCAGGGTAATGGCATTTGCCACCAGACCTCAGCGACCAGCTCTAGCATCATCTTGTAATCTTCTGTCGCTGTTGACTCGCTCTCTGTGCTGTCTCAGCACCAAAGATGGGGATCCCCCCAACACACACACACACACGCACACAGACACATAGACACACGCACACACCCCTCTCGTTCACACGTGGTAATAGCTCACACCTTTGCTCTGCTTCCTGGCTGCAAGGTCCCTTCCCTCTCCAACCGCTTGATTGCTGGCAAACATCTCTACCTTCAACACCTCCTCCAGAAGTCTTCCCACACCCCATCCTGATGCTGCCAGCTGCTGGGGCTTCCCCTAAGCACACAATGCTTTTTGGCTGTCGGTAGTGATTATCTGTTTATTAAAGCAGACAAAGAGATCCCCAGTGGTTCAACCATGGCTGATTTGCCTCTGGGTCGCTGAACCCAGCACAGACCCTTCAACAGAGCAGGAAGCAAGGGAACCGCACATGGGAGATAACACCCTCAGTGAGAGGGAACAGTGAGAAAGTGGCAGCTCTCGCTCAGCCACATCAGGAGGTAGGAACAGGATGATGGGGCCAACCTGACAAGAGGCTGGCAAAAAGGTCCCAGAAACTGTGAGGAGTCCATTGGAAACAGAGGTACACACCATTGTTGATGCTCTACCTTGTCTCCAGTGTACATTACTGTTCTTTTAGATTTTGCTGATAATACACGAAACCACTGTGGTTGGCAAGCATTTAAAAATTAAGCATAAAAAATTATCTACAATAATATATATCTAGTGAGAGCAAAAAATATTTTTAGTATCACTAAAAATTAAATAAAATTAAATAATTATTTAAAATAACTCATCTTTAATGAATCCTTTTATAAAATTCTATTTTAATAAATGTTTTATAATACACAAAATATATTTAGTCCACTTTATAAATAAGTAAATATACATGTTTTAATGACATCTGTTTACAAATTTTTTAATAAAGGGATGCAAAAGCAACAACATTTGAAGACCACTGGCCCGGAGGTTAAGTGTCTCTAAACCATGAGACCAGGAAGACATGGTTTCTGCCCTGGCTCCTCCCCTTAATCTGTCACCTGGGGCAATTCACCCTGCCCCTTTCACCCTCTATTTCCCCATCGGTGAGATGGGGTAATAACAGCACCCCCTTTAATGTCTGGTTATTAGGATTACATTTGCACAGTACCTGGCACATAGCACACACTCCATAAATACCAGTCACCTTCATTGTTAAGATAGGATTTTAATTTAGGCCTGCCAAACTCTGGCCAGCATTCAAATACTCAGACATTTCTTTGGGAAATTTGAAGTCATAAAATCAGGCGAGGATAACATGACTGACCAACTTGCTAATGTCCTCTTCTGGAAGCACTTTAATTAATTAGTTATGTTACCTTAATTAATTAACCAATTATTAATTGTTGGTCATATTGTGTTGACTTCATTGGTTATTAATTAATTAATGACCCAGCTGCATTTGAACAATGTGTAGTGGTAACTGCTCCATGCCAGCACCTGCGTTGGACACTAAGGATTCAGTCATAAAAAGACAGTGCTTCTGCCCTTGAGAACCTCAGAGTCCGGTGAGAGAGACAGACAGACACACTATGGCCCCATGGTGAAAGTTATGAGAGCATCATGATGGAGAGCTCCTCATCTCTCCCCAAAATGAGAACTGTTGCTTATTGAGCACTGTAATGTGTTTAATCCTCTCGAGACCCTTGCCCTCTTTACAGATGAGGAAACTGAGTGGTAGGTAGATCCTCTCACACCATGCAGCTTCTCACTAGCAGAGCTGGTATTCAGATTCACATCTTTTGACTATAATATCCATGCTCCTCCCACTGATTCATGCCGTCCAACTTCAGGGCTGCCTGGACATCTGAGTAGTGGATGTGGTCTTTGGGATTGCATAGCCTTTTCTCCTGACCAGGCTTAACCTGGGGTAATAACAGAGGAGGAAGATGGTGAGCAAGGGCCGTCGTCTGAGCTGTTCCTCATGCCTGCGTTTCCCATGCATCTGTCTTCCCACAGCCCCCAAATCAGCAGTCTTAGAAGAAATGCTTCACAACTTAGATTTCTGTGACATTTTGGTACTTGGAGGAGACTTGGACCCAAGGCAGGAGTGCTTAGAGCTCAACCACAGTGAGCTCCACCAACGACACCTGGATGCTACTAATTCTACTGCAGGCTACTCCGTCTATGGTAAGGCCACACTCAGCCCCCTCTGCACCAGTGGAGTCCTCTCAGAACGTCCTTGTCCAGGGAGTCATGAGTGTAACGGTGCCTGTGGAGGTGCACTGTGAAGCCCCAGGGGTTGGGTGGAGATCCCTGACCTCAGAGCACAGATTTCTAAACCTTCCTTTGGTGAGTTACTCCAGCAACTTGGGGACCTGTCCCACATCCCCACTCCTGGGGAAATCTGTAGAAAGTAGGTGGATGCCTTCTCTTATAACATTTGATCTCAGCAAATGTTACAGCAGCATTTGGCACATGGAGGCCAAACATTCTAGTCAGAGCCCAGTCTCTCTGGAAAGCCTGTGGATCAATGTAATTGGCTGCTCAGAACTTCTGCTTCTACACTTTGTCTGCCCAAAACATCTCGAGCTGTCACCCTTGATAAATTTAGGAGACCCACAAGCACTACTAGCCCCAGCGTGTCTCCCCTGTCTTCTCTTTCTCCTCCTCTTCTGTCTTCTGCTGACGAGTGTGGACTCTTGGCGCAGGTGTGGGCTCCATGAGCCGCTATGAGCAGGTGCTGCATCACATCCGCTATCGCAACTGGCGTCCAGCTTCCCTTGAGGCCCGGAGGTTCCAGATCAAGTGCTCAGAACTCAATGGGCGCTATACTAGCAATGAGTTCAACGTGGAGGTGAGTGGGTCCTGCCATTGTTAGGGAAGCCAGGCTCACCCATTCATTCCCTCATTTATTCAGGAGAACTGCTGCAATTGGCCCACCTGCCACTCCTGGTCAACAACACTCCCTGCTCTTCCCAGGTCAGCATCCTCCATGAAGTCAGAGTCTCAGACAAGGAACATGTCAACCACCTTATTGTGCAGCCTCCCTTCCTCCAATCCGTCCATCATCCTGAGGCCCAGAGTAGCATCCAACGCAGTTCAGGTAGGCCATCTGATAGGAGGGACCTCAGGATATCAGTCACTGTGACTCAGACCACCCAGGAAACAGACAGTAGGTTGCACTAGCCATACGTGACCAGAACTAAGGGAGGGAACCCAGCAATAGAGAAGATGTGGGCCCTGCCTCTGAGGCACTCACAGCCTCAGTACATAGCCAGTCAAGTAAACAAGAAGATACATACAACACATAATAACAGAGGTTTGCACTAAGGGCTGGGGATAAATTTTGCTAGTCATTTAAGGCCCAACTCAAAGTCGGGTCCTATGTGAAGCTTGCCATGAACCCCTTACATACACACATACACAGTATTGCAAAGCCCTCTGCCCATACTTCTGTTTGAGCACTTGCCATATCGTGTTACCGTCTGGTGGGCACTTGTGTCTATTCCTACTAAACTCCACATTGCCTGGCTCTCAGTGGGTGCTTCCTTATAATTTGAGGGGAAAAACCAGAGATAGAAGAGAATTTGCATTTATTGAGCACCTACTCTGTGTCTATGTGGAAATTCATGTAGATGATTTCATTTATTCCTCACAATTACCCATAGGATAGGGATTATTAAGTCAATTATAAAGTTGGTGAAATTAAAGCCCAGCCAGGATAAGTTATTGACTCTCAGAGTTCTGCAACTGAAAGGTGGTAGGGCAGATTCTACCCTATGCATGGATGTTTCCTCTACGTTCCATCACAAGAATAGCTAGACTTTTGTTCACCACAGCATGTGGGTTCCCTCCTCATTCCAGTGGTCCCGAGCATCGCCACGGTGGTCATCATCATCTCTGTGTGCATGCTCGTGTTCGTCGTGGCCATGGGCGTGCACCGGGTCCGGATCGCCCACCAGCACTTCATTCAGGAGGCTGAGGCTGCCAAGGAGACTGAAATGGATTGGGACGACTCTGCATTGACCATCACAGTCAACCCCATGGAGGTGATCCTCATGTAGTGCTGGGAGCTCTGGGTGGGGTACTTCTTTTCTCACCAGCTCAACCCTTCCTGTGCCTTAAGCTGGCTCAGGGCCCCTCCTTCTGGAAGCCCTGCCCCAGCAGTCCAGCCCCACTGATTCTTCCCATCTCCCAGCTCCTCCCACCCTCTCAACTAAGCCATACTTTCCCACAACTGCACTTTCTGATTTAAAATATATTAATTGCTCTCACCCCACAAACAGAACCAGAAATTTCTTAAAGCAAGTAACCATATGGTGTCTATCCCTTGTCTCCCCCACAGTATTTAGCTCAGAGCTGACTAACACTTAGGGACTCAGTATTGAATTTTTGATTAATTAACAGTGCAAATTAGATGGCTTTGCTCCATACTACCTGAAGAGTTCACTTTAAAGCTCAGAATAGATCAAAGCAAAAATACAGCAGCAACACCCACTGTTTATCGAGCCCCATTATGGCAGACACTGTACAGAGTGCTCTATACATACCACCTCATTCAATCTTCCAACAACCTGAGAAGCAGGAGCCATCATCCTCATTTACCAAGGTGGGAACCAACTGAGAGAAGAGCAGTAAAGTGCTCAGACTCACACAGCCAATATTCAATTGTGAGGTTGTCTTAAAGTTCATATCTATCCAGTTATCCCCCAGAATCCATCCATGAGTGTCCAAGGCTCCTGCTCTGGACATGTGCCTAGCAAGGGCAGCCCTCTACACAATGCCCTGTGCCCATGGTTCCTGGGTGGTGGTAGATACAGGCTTAGGAAAGCAGGGGAAGAGCAGAAAGAGTCACTGGGAAATAACCAGGATGATCATCCCAGCCTGGTACCCCGCTCCCCCTCAGCTAGTCTTATGCTCCAATGTCAAAGCCAGTGTGTTGACATGGCTCAGTTTCTCTGAGCATGTGCTGTAGGTACAGCGCTGAAGTCACCACTCTGGGGACTCCAGAACTTTCACCCTACAGGAGCTGAGCCTCAAGATTGGAAAATAAAATCACTCTACCTGGAACAGTCTGAGGACCAGGCAAAAGTGTGCTTAACAAGGGCTGACCTGGTGATGTCAAGTGTCAGAAAATCTTGAGTAGGAAGAAAGAGCCTTTGGGGAGGGAATGTTCAGGGAAGATTCCTTAGAGGAGGCTGATCTGAGGAAGGTTTTGAAGAGTGGGTAGAATTTGGGAGAGGCAAAGGTAGAAGAGAAGATATTCTATAGAGAGCATGTAGCCAAGCAAAGAAACACACCTGCTGTGACCTGGTTCACCAACTCAAAATATAAATCCAGAACTAAGATTTTGCTAGAATTACCACAAAGCTGGAGGGAATGTGAATGGGACCAGAAAGGGTAGGGCACAGCTGAGGACACAAGTCAGGGGTGATGGGGAGGCTTGGAGAGGGAGGACCGTGAACTTCATCCTTTCAAAAGGAATGTTTTTGAGGGGCAGCACATCCGAGTCTTAGTTTAGAAGGCCTTCTCCCAGAGACATTGTATTCTCACCTGGAAAAGGGGAACAAGATTAAATGCCAGTGACTCACTGAGAAGCAAACACTTAAGGCTTGGAAGGCCCCATTTATTTAGGTTCCAGAAATGCCAGAAAATAAGCCTTGGCAGAAGAGGTTCAGTACATGATGGATGGGATTGGCTTAAATGTCCATCCGATGATTTGCACACAACATTTTACCTCAAGCTCCTGTCTGAGAATTTACTGCTATCTCAGGCCTTTTTCTTTAACCTTCTAACTTCCCTTTCACCAGGAGTCCTCCCCTCCAGAAAGTCTATCTCTAGACCCAAGGGTTTAGCATTAAGAGAAGCGATTCCAAGGGGCCCTGAACATTTCTTTAATGGAGAGAAAAACATGAGCTACAAAGTGGCCTCTGCTCAGCCCCTAATGAGTATTTCTCTTCTCTCCCTGACATCCAGAAACATGAAGAACCAGGGCGTGGGGAAGATGAGACTGAGGGAGAGGAGGAGGAGGAGGAAGAAGTAGAGGAAGACATAAGCTCCAGCAGCAGCGACTCCGATGACAGTGAAGATGAGGAGGAGGAGGAAGTGGTGGGCAGAGGCAGACACGGGCAGAGTGAAGCCAGGCAAGCCCAGCTGGAGTGGGACGACTCCACCCTCCCCTACTAGTGCCCGGAGGCCTGCTGCCCTGCCTGTGTGTCCCTTTTGTAGACCCCAACCCGATGTATGCCCATGTCCATCACACTTCACCTCTGATTTCTGTGACAGGTCTGGGAAGGCCTTCTCCAGCCTCCCGGAACCAACCCACCCTTATGCCTCGGGCACTCCCTGTGTCCCAGCCATGGGGCAGTTCCAAGAAGCCCAGTGTGGTCATCAGTGGGGACTTCAGGGTGGACTTTGTCCTGTAGCCTCCACATCTTCTGCCCTGGGCTCACCCAGCATCCTGTCTGCCAGTCTGCAGAGTTCTGCCTTTGCTCTTTTCTGCAGGGGAGAAGGTTTATGTCACCCACCTACCCAGGCTCGGTGTCCCCAAGGCCTTTGGGTTCCAGCTCTCTATGTGTATACCGGGTTAAATCATTTCCTCCACACAAACCAGCAAGTCGTCCTTATGCTGACTCCAGGTTGCTTTATGCAGGGAAGGTTGTTGAACTTCACACACCTAAGGTCTTAGTGCTTAACACTTTAAAGGAAAGTCCTTGTTGAGGCAGAGTTAAATTTACAGGGAAGGGCACATGCATTTTCTCTCTGTCTGTCTCCCTCTCTCCAACTGGAGAGCCTTTCCCTTTGCTTCTTTGTAAGGCTACATAAGCTTATATGAAAAATCTGAAACCAAGAATAGATCCTTGTCCACAAACAGGGCTGGTCCCCAGCCAAAGCCATCTGAGCCTGTCTGCCTGGGCAGCCACTGAAACCTATGGCTGCCCTGCACACAAAACCACAGGACCCAGGACACATTCCACACGATACTGTCCCAGGTGACAGCCATGGCAAGCCTACGCCAGGAAGTAGGAAGAAGGATTGATGAGAAGGCATGCTAGACTTCATGACAGGCAGGCTGGGGGTGGCTGGGCTCCTCCAGGACACGGGTAGCGCTGAGGTTGGCGAGGTCTCATCACTTAGCCTCATAGTCCCTTATCTCCTATTACACACTGTTGTCCCTCTTGAGAAAATGCACCCTTCTTGGGCATAGTAGAACACACATGAACTCCACCGAGGCTAAAATGAAAGTTTGGAAATTTAGCTGCTAGGAATGTGAAGCATATTTGCAATAATGGCAGCTTCTTCTTTCTTTGTCTCATAAAAAGAGAAATACTTTGGATTGAGGGCGAATATATCTGAAAACCTAATCTTTCTTTCTTTCTTTCTTTCTTTCTTTCTTTCTTTCTTTCTTTCTTTCTTTCTTTCTTTCTTTCTTTTCTTCTTCTGTTAATAAGGAAATCTTTTCCATCTTCATCCTAACATGGACACCTTGTGAGGAGAATTGTTTCTATAGTAACCGCTCTGTGATCTTTTGTGGCCAAGAGAATAGCAGGCAAAAATTAAGGCCATGATAGGGCTTCCATGAGCTCTGAGAACATGTTTGTTTTGAGTGCCTCAGGTTCCTCTTTGTCCTCAGTATGTACGAGCTATTCCCATCCTTCCGCCCCTCCCCAAGCCCATCCCATATTGGTTTGGCACAGGCACAGAGCTGGTCCCTAGTCAAGTGGCATTCAGGTTCAAAAGAAAATTCAGAATCTGCTCAGTCTGTCCCCTGTGTCATAAAAACAGACAGCTTAGGAAGGGGACCGCTGTCAAGTCCTCTGGTCTGACCTCCACCCAGTGAAGATCTACAGCAGGACTTTGCAACCTTCTGATTCCAGAGAACTGCCTTATGCAGCTTTTTCCACCTCCTAATGTGGTTTTGCCTCTGTTCCCTCTTTCTGGCCTCACAAGAATCTGTGAAGTGGTGGGGCTTCTGTCATGAGATGCGTTTTCATGATGAGTAATCCGAGGCTGGGACATTCAGTGTCTTGCTCAGAGTCATTTGGAGGGATAGACAAGGCCAGACTCCAGTCTCCACTCTTGGCCCACTTATCCCTGTGTACCTACTGTGTGCGAAGCACTCCCCAGTAGCTGTGGGAAAGGACTAAAGCTGAGTAAGATTAGCTTCTCCCCACAGTGGACTTCATAGTTGCAGACGAGAAACCAGCAGTCCTAGAAATTATACAAGAGATGGATGAAAGGGAGAAGAGAAGTCATGGGGAGAGGGACACACAAACTCAACCAATTGCCCTTATTTTTCCTTCCTTAGGGAAAAACACTGGAAGAAGTTTGGGGGTTTATAGTCATTGAACAGAAATAGACATTTCTCCTGTGAATTTTTGCAACCAAATAGCCCTTTTCTGTCAGGCTGTGTCTGCATGTCCATGAAGAGAAAATCCACAGGATTGGTTAGTCTTCACAATGCCACTATTTAAATAAAAAGAGATTCTTCAGTTGGGCATTTAGGAGCAAATGGATTCTCCCAAATTTATGGCAGCAAATGAAATATTTTATGTCTTTAAAACCAGTTAGATTTTGATTTAACTGGTTAGATTTTGAGTTAGATTTTGATTTAAATATTTAAGTTGAGTGCTTGAGTGCACTTTTCTCTCTGCTCAGTCTTTTTGGTTTGTTTGGTGGGGAAGGTGTTCCTCATGTCCTCTGGCTGTCTCTGGTGGCTGCATTACTTATGCGTGGTTGAGTGGGCTGTTTGGAGCATTGTGAAATCTATAGGTTTCGGAGTTTTGTTTTTTTTGTGGGGAAGGCAGGTGAAAATGACACATGGCTAGGGCAGCACAGATGAATCATTTGAAGAGGGATTTGGTGACTGGACTCATTTGCAGAGAAACAATGGTGACAATGAATCAGAGCCCTTTCCCTCAACTCTCACTGTGCGAGAACATTCCCTGCATGCCAGCTCCAAAGATGAGGCACTCCAATGACGCTGCCTGGTCAACAGGCATTTATCATGTTCCCAACACCCTATTCCTCACCATGGGTGATGAGGGGTGGTGACATAAAAGTAGCAGAAGCTTTGGGAGGTACCCAGGTGAGCACTGGGTAATATAACTTGCCCTCCACTAGATAGTCTGGCCATGAGTAACAAGTGTCATTAATCAGCCAGTGTTTTCCAAACTGTGCCTGCTGGCTTCCAGGAACCAAAACTCCCAAATGGCCCGGACACCGGCGCCCTCTCATTCAAACGTCGGCAGCCAGGCAGATGCAGGTGCCCACACAGGGGGACCACGGACTGCCTTGGCCACAGCCCAGTCTGTTGCTTGTCTTGCCAAGTGGATGGCCAGATTCTGCTACCCAGAGCTTGAGAAAACAGGCTGAAACCTCTCAGGTAACTCAGATGACAGGGAGAAGCAGGAAGAGGAAGAGGAGATTGAAATTGAAAAAGCCGAGCACAGAATGAGGTGCCTCAGTGGAGTAAGGCAATCCACTAGTTGGTGACCTACCCTAAAAAATACTAAAAATATAGTAGATTTAACCCAATTCTATAAGTGGGATCTCTTCATTACCACTTTTTTGAGTTTACAAATCATCCTATCAGGCAGGATTTAGATCAAACATCTTTGCATTTAACAAGGACATACCTCATGGACATGGATTGTCCAGTGAGAAGGCTCTTGGTGGTAAGTAATGTCCTCCATTCCTATACGTCAGGCGTCAGCAAACTTTATCAACCAAGAGCCAATATCCTGGGCTTTGTGAGCCATATGGTCTTTGTCACAAGTACAGTCGACCCTCTGTATCTGCAGTTTCCAAATCCATGGATTCAACCAACTGCATATAGAAAATATTTGGGGAAAAAATGGAGAGCTGTGTCTGAATTGAACATGAGCAGACATTTTTCCTTGTCATTATTCCCTAAACAATAAAGTACAACAACTATTAACATAGCATTCACATTGTATTAGGCATTATTAGTAATCTAGAAATAGTTTAA
>CAUYSK010105764.1:0-29298 GCA_963575035.1 Avahi laniger
TCCCTCCCTCCCTTATTTCCTTCCTTCTCTTTCTTTCTTTCCTTCCTTCCTTCCTTCTTGTAATGCCCTTTCCTCTCTTGGAAAGTAAAATAAAACTTTGCTTCCAGCCTAAAAAGAAATCTTTAATCTTCACAATCACAAGTAAATTTGTTAACATTTATTATGTTTACAGATCCTTGATATTTAAAGAAGTTAAAGTAAATTCTGTAGGCAAGGAGAACTCTTTAGAATTCTGCTTTGGGAAATTGCTCCTCAAACCATGCTTTCCTCTAAACTCCACAACAATCAACACTGAAGAGGACTTCTGTGACCAAATGTGTGGGTTTTCCCCACACACCCAGCACTGTACACCAGCTTGGTGTCCTCTAATTCAATTCCAACACTATCTACCTGGAAATAGTGTCAGATCCCACATGGTGAAGTCTCAGTCCTCAAGACTGCCCTCCCACTCCACAACCAGACACCAGTCGCAAATCCTGGACACCAGAGCTTTTGAGCCACCGGCTTCAAGTTGGGGTTCCCATGACCCCTTCCCTTTTTGGGTTCAATTAATTTTGCAGAGCAGCCTATAGAACTCAGGAAAATACTTATTTATGTCTACCAATTTATTATGAAGGTTATTACAAAGAATACAGATGAAAAGATGCATAGGGTAAGGTACAGAGGAAGAGGTGCAGAGCTTCCATGCCCTCCCAGGCATGCCACCCTCTGGGATCCTCCACATGTTCAACTATCCAGAAGCTCTCCAAGCCCAGTCCTCTTTGGTTTTTATGGAAGCTTCATTATGTAGGCATGATTGACAAACATGTAGAAGTGTGATTGGACAAGAAGTGCATGATCTAAACCCAGAAAGCCTTGTCTGTTCAGATTTTTTCTGGCCTCTCTGTGTAGCATTCTTTCATCCAGTGTATGAGGCAGGACCCTCTCTGGAATAGGGTCTTTTGAACTGCAATCAGATTAGAGTCCTGCCTTGGGCAGGTGAAAGGAGAACAGGAGAAGGTCAGAGAGATTCTATTTCCTGAGGCGTAGAGCACCCCAACCTTATAACAAGGACTATGGGAGTTATGAGACAGGAACCATGGACAAAAACCTATACACACACACACACACACACACACACATATTTTATATATATATATATATATATATATATATATGTATCATAACACCACAGATTCTCACTTTTCCGTTTACCATTGAATTTTATTTCTTTGAATTCCCAGAGAGCTGCATAGTGAATAAATGCATACTATTAAGACAAAATGAAATCAAACCTGCAGGAGAGCAGAAATGTTTTTTAATTCTCTACCAATCCCCGATTCACAATAAGTATTTGATAAGTAGCTTAAAGGCAGAATTGTGTGAATATCCAGTTATCTGCATACACATTTCCTTTTGTTCCTTCCATTTGTCAGGGGGGGTAGTTTTCAAGTAAGTGTTAGTATTTATAATATTTAATATATAAGGTTGTGGACACAAAACCATGCGTGTTGGCCTCTACTAGAGGTTGAAAGGATTTTTGAAGGTAATTTTACATTAATATGACTTTTATCTTACACATGTATTAGCCTCCAAGTTAGGAAGTCACAGTTCTATATAACATTTAATGTGTGTGTGTGTGTGTGTGTGTGTGTGTGTGTGTACACACATATAAATATACACATACATATATATGAAAATATATGTGTATGTATATGTGTGCATGTATGTGTGTATGTGTATATGTATGCATATGTGTGTATATGTTTGCGTGTGTTCGTGTAGTAATTGCTCTGGTCTTTTGAGCTTGGTTGTATATTTAGTGTCAATGTTTCCCACAGGTCCTTTTTTATCAGTTATTCCACTCTTGAATTATGTTATTTTGTTTTATCTCTTTGTTTCCTGAGCTATTTTATGGAATAGTGTTTTCAAAAAGTGTCTTGAGGAGCTGACTTCTTTAATGTTTAAAAATGTCTTGTTGTTACTGAGCTTCTTAAACAACCATGTGTGTGAGTATCTAGGCTTGATCCTCAGCACTTCTAGACAGTGTTCTATTGCCCTCTGACATTAACTACTCATGTGAAGACTGAGTTCTGTCTACATTTCCCCCTTTATAGGTGACTTGATTTTTCTGCGTGGATGCCTGAAGAATTATTGTATTTGAAAGCTTATTGAATCTTTACATTAGAATCTTATCAAAGTTTTGCTAGTACGATCTTTCAATTTTGAGATTCTATTCTTCTCTCTTTATGTAATATTTCCAATAGTTATCATGACTGCTTTTAGTTTTATGTTTAAATACAATTTTATGTTTGAATTGTTAGATTCCTTATTTTTGGAACATCAATTTTCAGACAGGAAATCTGTGGGTAGTTACCCTCTGTAGATTTGAATATCAGATATTGAAATTGTATTTTTGCTATTCTAACATGAGAATGGTGTCTTGGTTAGATTAAAATTTTTAAATCTCACCTAACAAATCTTTTTATGTTACTTTTTTTGCTACATGGAAATAATCAAACATATACAACAGCAGAGATATAATGGGTCTGATGCATCCATTACTCAGCTTAAAAAGTTATCATCTATATATAATTGATGCTTTAGGCCATGATGGAGGAATAGGGACTAGACTTATATTTTTTTCTATAAATAACTAGACATGCAAAATATGTGTGTGTATGTGTGTGTGTGTGTGTGTGTGTGTGCGCGCATATAGTTTTTGGACATTGCACAACAGGAAATTCAGGCCTGTGATCTCTGTGAAAAGGGAAACAAATGAGATGAGTCTTATCATTACCTGGAAGCATATGCTGTCTTGCCCTACAGTGAGATGGATCCCAAGCAGAACATAGAAGTTTCTCTGATTTGAAAAGACAGGAAAGTCTAGGTGGTTGAAACTTGCAGGGCAGAGTATGAGAGAGGAGGGAGATGCATGAAGAAAAAGCAAGAGAAATCTGCATAGGAGTTTCCTTGAGTTTCTTCCTTTAAAGTAAGCTATGCATGTGTAGGGAGAAATTATGGCACTATGGGCAAAACAAACAAACCAGAAAGCTGTAATCTAAACAGTTCCCAGAAGTCATATAGGAATGATAGATACCAGACGTCACTGTTGCAGTGCCCAACTGTTTATGTATTCCCGGCATCAACCACCAGACATGTGAGTGAGCAAACCTTCAGATGATTCCAACCCCCAGCACTGAAGCCATCCCAGCTGATACTCTATGAAGCAGAGATAGGTTCTCTCAAGTGAGCCCTAGCCAGATTGCAAATTCATGAGCAGAATAAATGTTTTAAGATAAAAAAAATTGGCGTATTGTGTTACTCAGCATTAGATACTCAGAACACATCCTGTATGCTTTTAATTGCTACATGTTTTTACTTTTTTCCTCTGTTGTGTTATTTCCGAATGCCAAGGTAAAAATGGCTCTCCGAGGAGTGGTTCTTCTCTTTCCTGAGGCTTGCACTTACCACCAATAGCTGCCCTTCTGGGTTGGGGGAAATCTCCTAATTCAGGGAAGTGCTTCTCTACATTGGGATGATATTAAATAACTGGTGAGGAGATGTGCCTTTGTAAGAGCACTGCCAGAGAGTTTTGACTTGGTGAGACTCCCCGGCTATAGCAACCTTTGAGTAAAATTGTCTTCAGAGGAAAAATGTACTTTAATAGTGTCATCCCCTTTCCCCCTGCAATTTTTCCAAGTTCAGAGGTACTGATGATGTTTTCCAGGATGTCCTTTACTCCTTTCCTGCCACACAGCACCATTTCTCTTTTGGAGTGTCATTGTTCCTAGGTGACTTTTCTTCAGTCTGAAATACATACCATCTATTTGAAACTATTTCCTAGTTCAAGTTCTAAGGAACAATGTTCCTTATTTTTCCCCTTTGATCAAAAAGGTCAACTTTTCTCACCTACTTCTTATTCTGACTCATCTAGAAAGGATATCCTCTATTTCCCAAATAATCTATTATAGCCATATGTTGTTCTTACAATGGAAATTAATTAGCACACACACAACTGTATAGCAAAAATGTTATTTACTTCCGAAAACATTCTATAAAGAAAGTTTAAGAGTCTAAGATAAACTCGGGAAAATATTTCCTGCAAATATGATAGATTTGGGGCAAGCCCCAATGTAAGCACTATCAACATTTTGTGTCATATACATTTTTGTTGTGAGGGGCTGTCCTGTACATTGTAGGATGCTTAGTATTAAGTAGTATCCCTGATCTCTACCAACCAGATGCTAGTAGTATACTCTCAGATGTGATAAGCAAAAAGATCTCCATACAATGTCAATGTCCCCTGTGGGGTATAAAATCCATCCCCAGTTAAGAACCACTGATTTATGGCTAATGTACTTTATTACTTAGGCTCTGCTATGTTGTATTAGTTAGGTTATGTAGGGAGTTAACACAAAATGTTTATTTTCACTCCACAGTACTTCGCAGATCAGTTGGCTTTTCTGTACGGTTCTTCTCCAAGGAAGGAGATCTAGGATAGGTTACATATTGCTAATTCAGGCCTCTATATTGAAACTTCAGGCTCCCTTATTGCAATTTTTCCATCTCAAGAGTGCTTCACTTCTTGCTATACGGATGAGAGAGAGAGCTAAGGAGAATTTACAATGCTTTTACTGTCTCACACTACAACTGATACATGACTTCTGCTCATGTTACCGTTGGTGACATACCTGCATATCAACCCTATCTAATTGCCATGAGATTGGTAAACAAATTTCCTATGTACACAGGAAAATAATGGTATGGTAACCAATCTCATTGTCTTCATCAAACGTATTTTATCTGAAAATAGACTCTTGAAATAATTTAAAAATCTTTACTATTAAATATCTAATGTGAAAATTACAAAACATGTAGAGTAATAATGAATAATACATATGAATAATACATATATTGTTCAAGCTTGCTCATAATCAAAGGAAAAATTAAAATTATTTTCTCCTACAATATTTATACATATTTAAAAATGATAATAACTCAATGCTGATGAGGATAAAATGAGATAGCAATTTCATATATTTCTGGTGAGATGGTGAATTATTGAAAATTTTGTGGAAAAAACATTGTCAGTACATACCAAAGACCTTGTAATGCTCATACTCTTTGATTCAGTAATACCACTCTGTAAACCTATACTGTGATAAAGAGGTAATCAGATATCTAATATTTATGTGAAATAATTTTTTATTAAAGCAGTTTTATAAAAGTAAATACTAGAAGCAACAAACATATGCAAGAGTCAGAGAATGAGTAAATACAAACTCTCAGATATCCTCTTACCACTTTTAAATTCTACTCAACTGAAAATAATCACAAGGAATCCAAAAGAGTTCACATTTTCAGCTTTATTGTAGGTAATTCATCTGTCCTCCTACCTCCATCTCCTAACCTAGAGATGGAGGATCCTTCTTGACTATAAATAATTTAATAAGTATGTCAGGAGTGGAACAAAGTGGCAGACACCAAGTATGGGCTGCCTACCAGAAGTTTGAGGGCAGGTTGTTTAAGAGATGAAATACATAGGGGGTAGCCTGATTTGCTTTTAGGCACCACTGGTAATTTGGACCAATGACTTCAGGGTTCAAGCAGCCTCCATTCAGGTAATCCATCCCTCTTTCCAAAAGTGATCAGTGGCTAACTGGATGCAGTACAAGGTGATAAGCTCTATGGTGATACTGCTCCCTTCTAGAGGATGAGGCAGAAATTTTCTCATAGAGTTGGCAGGGAATGGTTAGGGAAAGGGAGGGAGATAAGAGATCTCTATCTAACATAACTGGGCACATCCAAATGATGGGACATTATGCACTTATTGAAAATAATGTTTAAGGAAGTATTTAATGACATGTGAGGATGGCCATAATATAAAGGTAAGGTAAGAGAAAAATATTCATTTTAGAGAGTTATACAAACAATACTAAGTCAATTTACTTAGATCAAAAGATGGCAGTGACACATCCTTATAGTCCCAGCTGAGGACTCAGTCTCAGCATAAGGCCGAGGTGGGATGACTGCTTTACCCTAGGAGTTCAAGACCAGACTGGGCAACAGAGTGAGTCCCCACTCTAAAAAAAGAGGATGATATGACAGATGTTATCTCTGAGTGAGAGAATAAAGAATAATTAAAAGATTTTGCTTCTATGCTTTTCTGTTTTTTCCTATATTCTATAAAATATATATTCAGTAACTTATTAAAATACTTGCTATCTTTATGTATTGATTTATATCTAGCCGCTACTAAAGTTTAGGGGAAGTGCATGTGATCATTGACATAGGTAGATCATACACCTAATTCCTATTAATACATGCACAGATTAGCTGCATATGGGCATCATACCAGGTTAAAGGTTGTATCAGATTAAGGATTCAGAGAAGGAGCAAGGGCTGGGAAATGGTCACATTGAATATAAATATCTCTTCAGTTGGAGGCCAGGTAGATAGGCAAATTAAAATAAAGACAATTCTCATTTGAGTGGGGTCTGGGGAGGGCAGGAAGTATGTGTATAAATGAGTTTCAAAGTTCAGGGAGTCAGCACTTGGCAGATCTATAATATAATAGAAACTAGGAGGACTAACACTGATGAAGTAAGCTCTTGTTCTAGGAATTCAGCATTTTTAAAAAAAAATTATTTAGGCAGGTAGAAGTGCATATACAGGTTCCTAGCAGAAAGGAAGACTCTGCTTGCCACACATACCTCTAAACCTTTCTGAGAATCGCTTCTGAATAAGCCTGATGCAGGTATCTATAGGTTGCTGATAATTGAGAACAGTTGGCTGCATAGTGAGTGAGGCCAAGGCACTGATTATTTTTGGCAGAGATAGTTAGTACACTGACACCTGTTGTGCTTTGTAACTTCCATGTCTGATTTTTAATAGTTCTGCTCTGGCATTTTAACAGTATCTGTTTCTACCACTGTTTCCACCAGAGCATTAACTTTGCTTCAAATTTGAAGCTTTCATGTGTATAGGAAATCAGATAACTCAACCTATTCAAAATATATATTTGAGTTCATATGTTTCAGAGGGTTCCTGATTTAGTATTTGTACTTTGGGAGAACTATTTTTGTGTCTTAAATCACTTTTATTTTTGTGTATAGTAGTCTTCCAATATGGCCTAGAGTAGTGGTTTTCAAAGTATGTTCCCTGACTGGCCTCATCAACACCACCTGGAAATGCAAATTCTTAAGCCTCACCCAAGATCTAATGTATTGGGAACTCTGAGGGTGGGGATCAGCACTCTTTTCTTTATTGACAAATTATAGATGTATTATATATTATAATAGGCATTCAAAAGTATTCTTGAAATTAGTAGTTAATATAAGGTCATATTTTAATAGATTAATTTGTATGACTATGATGAGTGTGATCAGGAAAGAGCATTAAAAGGTGAAGACTCAACACAAAGAAAAAATGGGCTAGTGACAGAGTAGCCCACAATGGAACACATAATGGAGAAAGACAGTTGGAGATGGATGGACTTACAGGGGCTCATGAAATCACGTCACCTAAGTGGCTGTCTGTATATGGATAAAACCTGCTCCGTGAGCCAAATACCAACTCCCATAATCTTGATATTTGAAGAATATCATAAAAGACATATGTGCCTGGCCAGTGAGGAATACTAGAGAGAAGATCTGCAGGAACAGGTGCTCTCTCTCTTTCTCCGAAAAGCAAATAAAAATTACTTTGGAATCTTCTTTACTCATATCCTACCGTCCTACCTAACTTTGGCTACATGTATAAATGTTGGACAATCAAAACTTGTCCGTATTTGCCTACAGGCTACTTTTGAAGTTTAAATGGCCTAACATACAGGTCTAGGACAATCATTTATGACTCTCAATTGATTAGCCTTGAATTGATTGCTCAATTGATTGCTTTGAACTAATACATTTTTACTGAATCTAACATTTGATTTCTATGATTAATAAGAAGACCAACAATACTGGGTTCAGGACCTGTACTAAAGCTTTACACTTAACATCTCATTTCAGCTTCAATACACAGGGATGGTCATGAAATATCTCCTATGTAAAGGTGAAGAACATGAGACTCAGAGATCAAATGCTTCTCCCAAGGCCACAGGGCCAATAAGTAGTAGACGTTATATTGGAACCAAAAAATGACTGACTCAAAACCTATGTGTTTAGGCAAGAAAATGAGGTTATCCCACACTAGATGGAGGTGACATCCCACGTCCTCCTGGCGAGGAAAACCTTCTCTTTCAGGGTAACCCTGAGGCCACAAAAGTACACAGGCACTTTGAATGTTTCAGTTAGTGATGAATTTCAAATCACAGGGACTATGTGCAGGGAGCCACAGTTTAAATTATATTCTGTCAATATATCTTGTTTATGGATACTTATGTTCACATTTTATATGATGCCTCAGAATCCAGATCACTGGATAGAACCATAGGCAGTTCCCTGGGATGGAGGCATGTTTGAAATATGTAAAATGTATAAGTTTCAATTCATTTGTGATGGGGCCTAGGCTTTGGTTATGTTTCTTTAAGCTTTATTGAAGTGTAATATACATGCAGTATACACACTGAACACCATCTTAAGCCTTGGTATTTTTAAAAGCTCCCTCAGTTGATTGTAAGGTGCAGCCAGGGTTAAGTACCCTTACTGAGAGGGGGAAACAAGAAAAACCGTATGTTCGTAATAGCTTTATGGCTTTATCAACTGAATTCACATTTCAGTTTTTCTGGTCTTGTTAAAAGTCTGTCTGCAATTGATGTTAAAATAATAATAACTTGTCTTTTCCCAAGAAGGTGGACACTAAGCACATACTTGATTAGGATATTCTAAATGTGTTAACTGTTCATAATACTCTTTGAGAATTCTTTTCTTGACAGTGCTAAGGATTTGGAAAAATTTGCCTGCTCAATTTCATTAATATTTAGTGAAGTGCCTAGATTAAATTGGGCTGATCGCCGAACAGGTGCAAAGGGACCTGCTCAATAAATGGAGAATTTCTATGGCATCAACATAGTCATATTCTTTGTAGACAAATGAATATGATTCAGTTTGTATGCATGAAGCACAATTTCTCTGTTGACCCAGATGTTGATTAGCAACACTGGAAGTGAGGGGGCCAATCTGAAAATCTGGATGGAAAACTAAAGTATATGTTCAGAATCAAAAATATTTGTAGCTCAAAGGGTAAAAAATACTATGCTGTTTAGCCTCTTTTTCACAGATAATAAGCACCAGAAAAGCAGTTCAGATTATGCTGCCTAGGCAGAATGAACAAAGAACAGCAGTAATCCAATTTATGTGGTTAAAACTGTGCTACTGATATCTTTGTTCATGTAGGCTGTTGGGCTAAAAGTGAACAGTAATGTAAAACTATAAAATGAGTATCAGACTTTGACTATTCCCACCATCAGTATTAAAAGGGGAACAAAACAAACCAAATAAGCAGCAGTTATTTCTTTGAGTAGAATTATTTTTATAATAGTAAGAAATAAGCTGCTTCAAACAATGGGAGCAATTGTTACTGAGATCTGGATTCTGAGGCCTCATATTAAATGTGAACATAAGCATCCATAAACAAGACATATTGACGGAATATAATTTAAACTGTGGCTCCCTGCACATAGTCCCAGTGATTTGAAATTCATCACTAACTGAAACATTCAATGTTTCTGTCTCATAATTTATGCAGGTTCTAAAAGCCTGACATTGCTAAGAATTATGAGCCTCATAGTTCTTTATTACTTTAAGAGAGCAATAGTAATGAGATGGATAAAGGCAGGTTGAATGCTTGCTGGGGCTGAGGGTGAATTGTGGGAGTGAGAAGCACCAAGAAGTCAGGATAGGCGCATTAAGCTTTACGCATTAAAATTAGGGGGCTATTTTCATTTACAAAACTTTAAAAGGGCATGGGGAAACAAAAGCCCAAGACAAAGTAAAACAAATATTTTGATTTTAGTGAAAACAACATATGCTAGTGAGAAGCTAATCATTTTTAATACAATAATTAAAGATGAACCAAGGATTGGAGCCCTCATACATTCCTAGTAGGAATATGAAATGATACAGCCCATTTGGAAAAGTTGGTAGTTTCTCAAAATGTTAAACATAGAGTTACCATATGACCCAGCAATTCCACTCCCAAGAAAAGTGAAAACATAGGTCCGCAAAAACGTGGTTCATGGATGTTCTTAGCAGCATTATTCATAAGAGCCAAAAAAGGAAACAATCAGACTGTTCATCAACTGATGAATAAATAAACAAAATGTGCTATCTCTATGCAATGAAATAATTTTTTGGCATAAAAAGAATTGAAGTCCTGAAAACATTGTACTACGTGAAAGAAGTTGGTCAAAAAAGACCACATATTGTATGATTGTATTTTATATGAAATGTCCAGAATAGGCAAATCTACGGAGACAGAAAGTATAGTACGTTAGTTTTTACCTATATTTGGGGAAGGGGCAGATTGGGGCAAATGGAGACTGACTACCAATGGATACTGGGTTCCTTTCTGGAGTGATAAAAAAAGTCCTAAAATTGTGGCGATAGTTGTGCAACTCTGTGGATATGCTAAAAAGCATTGAATTGTGCATTTTAAATGGGTGAATTGCATGGTGTTTGAATTAGAACTCAATAAAACTGTTACAGAAAAAAAGAAAACTATTTTGAAGTGTGTAAGAATTTAGAGACTATCAACCCCATAGGGTCTAGTTAAAGAAATACTAGATGATAAACTTCAGCCAACCAAGAAATGAACAGTAACACTGTGGTAGACAGACTGGCTGTAAACCTTGAATCAAACTATGGGATAAAGCTAAAATAAAAAAAAATTGTTTTCAAAAAAGTGTGTGTTATAGATTATAACCCATTGAATAAAATAAGAATCTCTGGGTCCATACTGATATAAATAAACAAATGGAGAAGGAAAAGCTGTTCCTTATAGTAAAATTCCATGTAATCAACGCAACAGGACAGATGAAAATAGGAAATCACCATTTGGCAGCCACCACAGTGATCACTGGACACAGTGCACCTGTGGTCACCGATTCAGGCAGGTGTGGACTCAGGCATGCTAAGGTAGGTGGATGATAGTTTGATGGCATACAGGATATTGACATGATCTCAGAATACCCCCTTCAAAACCCAGTTACAAAGGGAATAATGGTGTCTTTATGGTGGAGAAGACTGGGAGATACCAGCATGACCAGGCGACTGAAGGTGACATCACCAGCTGTGGGCTGGCAGCCTGTGTCTCTAATGCTGAGATGTGCACGGAATCGTTGCAGCGACATCCCTATCACAAATGCACAACCAGAGTCTGGTCACAGGGAGACATTTGATGGACCGTCACTGGGGTCCCCCCACAGCATGTGAGGCCTGCATTCTTTAAAGTTGTTGAGCACACGAGAGACAGAAAAGATTAAGAAACTATCCCAGATTGGAGGACACTAAGGAGACATGGCAACTAAATGCAATGCATATTCCTGGATGGCATCGTGGACCCCAAAGGAAAGAGAGACACAGTTGAGAGAGTTGGTAAAATTGGAATGGGCTCTAAATGGACTGGGAAGGGCGCATCGTAACAATATTGACTTCCTGACTTAGAGACTCGCACGGTGGTTACATGGGAGAGCATCTTTTTTCTAGGGAAAGCACACTAGAGCATTTACAAGTGACGTAATATCATGCTGACGGCTTGCTCTCAGGTGGTGAAGGAAAAGGCTAGTGTATGTGTGTGTGAGAGAGAAAGAAAGAAAGAGAAAAAGAGAGTGAGGGAGGGAGAGTGGGACAAGGGAACAAGGCAGACAGGAAGACATGCAATAAAATGCTAACAGCTGGAGAGCATGGACAAAGGTGATATGGGAACTCTTTGAACTGTACTTGTAACTTTTCTGTAAGTTTGTAATTATTTCAAAATACATTATTTTTAAATAGCAGAATATAAATGTTACGAACCCTGAAAATGTAAAAAAAAAAAAGAGGTATAATTAGCAAGAGAAAAGGTTGTTGGCTCTGAGGCTTTGAACCTGCTATTCCTTCTTCCTCAATGTTCTCACCCCACATTTTACAAGGATTTCTCTTGGGTCATTCGTGTCTTAGCCCAAATGTCCTTAGGAGAGGATGCCCCTAGCCACCATGTCCCTATTGTCTTCTAGACACTCATCACCAGCTGGCTTTGAGCTAAACACCTGACGTCAGCAGGTATTTACCTATTGGCTGCACAAAGGTGGGCACTTGATCTGCTTGGCTTATTGCTCGACTACACCTCTTTTCCTTGATGATCTAGGGTGCCACTCGGGAGCATGCACTACATTTATTTGTTATGTCTCCTCCCTCTCCTCCAATCCCTGACACCTAGTAAAGTGGCCGGCACATAGTAGGTGCTCATTAATTATCTTTTACGAAATGAAATGCTGGGGTGTGGAAGGAGCAGAGAGTGCACATAAGGTAAAGTATCCTGATTTCTCTTCCATAAAAAACCAGCAGGTTCAACAGACATAATTTAGAGGGCAAACTGTTCAACATTTTTTGCCCTTTGAAACCATTTGTGTTAGAAGGAGACTAAAAAGCAGGAGAATAGGCCCCTCCTATATATAGGCTGTAAAGATACAGCACATCTCAATGCTCGTGGGTTGTCCAGGATGGGGCATTCACATTTTTACACATGTCCTTTAGCATCAAAGAGAATGTCTTGGTTGACCACATCCTATTTTAGGGCAGAATATCATAGCTGTGAAGTGCATAGATCCTACATTCAAACTGCCTGTGTTCAAATCTCAGCTCTACCATTTATGAGCTGTGCAATCTTGAAAACATTACCTAACCTCTCTCTTTCTTGGTTTGCTCATCTGTAAAATGGGACAATAGTAGTACCTATCTCACAGAGATGTTGTGAGAAGTAAATAAAATTCAAGTGCCTAGAACAGTGCTTGATACAGAGTAAGTGGTAGCTATGGGTATTGTTAAAAGACTTGGATTTTTTGGTTAATTTCTGCTAATTAACCCATTATGGGGTAAATGACTTCCAAACAGTAAGTGGACACCATTATTTCCTGTAGCCTCATCCCTCTCAGCAAAAAATAATCCTAGGATTTGCAAAAGAAATATAAAGTTCTTACTGTCCAACGTGTCCTGGAATTTTGGTCATGGCAGAGATTGCTGCATGTCTACTTTTCCTCCTGGGCACAGAGCAACGCAACACCCCCCAGCCTCCCTTGCAGTGGGATGACCTGTGCCTAAGTTCTGGGAAAGGGAATATGGACAGAATGATGCACACAGCATGATGTTCCATGCCTTTTTCTTCCCCTCATTTCTCTGGTCAGCTGCAGAATACCCAGGGAAGAGCTCCGGAGCCCTAGCGGATGGGAGAATCTGGGTCCCTGAATGGCCCCACTGACCCATATTGGGCCGTGATCTGGGTGAGGAATAACCCTTTATGGGTTTAAGCCACTGAGTTTGGGGGCTTGTTAATGATGGCATTTAGCCTGACCTGGCTGAGAAATGCATCATGTTGGCAATGGCAAGAGTCAAGGAAAAACAATTGAGAGGAAGAGACGGACAAAGGAAGTTCAGACTGGTTGGAACAGAACAGACATCCCAAGGACACAGAATAAAACCTTTGCAATAGCCAAGTTCACAGAACTCGGCTTGGAGAATTGGAGAAGAAAAGGGAAATGGGAAAGGGAAAATAAAAAGGCTGCAGGGATGGGAAGCATCTGTAAGCATTTGAGCTGATGGAGACGGGCTGGAGGTCAGCTACACAAACCACTTCAGGTTTCAACAATAGGTATTGAGCAGCCGTAGCTGGAGGGCAACGTCTTCTATCAGTGAATGCCTAGGCTGCAAGGTGAAATAATACAGGCTGTTCCAGGAGGACTGAATCTGAAAGCTATGAAATCCTCTAGTGTGTTGGCGTGACCACTCATAGGGGTTCCGCACTCTCCTAAAATTATGTTTGCCCCATTATTCTGTTACTGCCAGCTCCAAAAACATACAATTAATTAATCTAATTAATCTAATCCTCACATTCTTGTCCAGAAGGCAGCACTCACAGACGAGAGAGAAAAGAGTGCAAGAATAAAGGAGCAACGTTTGTGTGTGTCACACTACAAAGACAATAATTTGTATTTGATGTTAGTGAGGGATTCTATCGACCAAGCCCACCCCGTAACTATGGGAGGTTAGAGCAGGATGTTTTATTTTGAAAGGACCTGCTAAACCTTCTCAAATAAGTCCTAGTGAGGGCTTTGGAAATGACGGCTTGAAGCTCTGCCGGTCAAGAGGAGGGGAGGGTTGAAGTCTCGGTCCATGTCAACGGCAGAAAACATGAGGAGGAGGAGGTCACAGGGCGGCTGCTCAGTCCAATATTGGGAACCTGTCCCAATTTCTTTAGTATGGGTAAACCATTTATTCATGGAAAAAGTCAGACATCTCTTTGGGAGTTATTAATAAGCTGAGAACATAGTTCATAGAATATCTCTCCTTGTTTTGGCAAAATTAGGGAAATTATGGAGAAAGCACAATGATAAGACAGAAGTCATACAATCAAGTCGTCAAGTTGGTGATGAATGAGTGACACCGTCAGAGATACCAGAAATACTTTAACAGCTGCCCAAGGGCCTCCCCAACTACCCAGGACCAAGCAGAAAAGAGGAGACAACGTGGGAGTTTGGATTCACAAGAACTTCGTGCGTGGGGGTCAATGGCCAAGGGTTGTGACTATTGCACACATGCCAACCCTTCCTTACTGGAGGCTGGAATTCTTGGGCCTAAAGAGGCAGGGATTTTACAAGTAGCGTTCAAGAGCAAGCAGGGCCGAATGGATAATTCCTCTTCTAAGGTCGTCATAGAGACTAGAGCATCAAGCATGAGAACCAAGTCAACGAGATGAAAGGATGCAAAGTCCGAGGGAGAGCCAGGGGAAAGTATAAAACAGACAAAATTAAAGTGAAGGGGGAGGGGACAATTTGGAGTGTGGTGGAGGTACAAAGATAGGAGGACCCTGAGCAATTGCAACTGATAAAGCTGGAATGACGGTCACTCTATGACCACACATATAGAGTATGTGGGTAGATTAACACGGTTTAATAATGGAAGGATGATTTTAGAATCTCCCAAGGAAGGTTGTTGGAAAAGCAAAGACTGTGATTGCTCAAGTATTGTCCAAGTCTTGACTTTCCTTCCTTCTCTCTTACGCTTATGAAAGTGAGGTGCATGGTCATTTCCACCTTGTGTACTTGTCGTGGGAACTCGTATTATTCAATTTGGTTCCCCAACTCTTTCTCGAGAACCTACAGTCTTCTAGGCGCTGTTCTGAGCTCCAAGCATACAGCAGTGAACAAAATCAATAATGTCTGTGGTGTCGTGGAGACTTTATTCCTCCTGTTAGGAGACTGATTTATATAATAAACTGATTTATAAATAAAAATGCCAGATGGTAATAATTTTTAAGAAAAAAAATAAACTAGGATAAAGGGGATAAAGATTCATACAGAAACTAGAGGACAATTTAAACAGTGATACCAGAAGGTCTATAACAGAGTGGGAGTATGTGATAGTTAATTTTATATGTCAACTTAACTAGGTTCAGGGATACCCAGATAGCTGGTAACACATTATGTCTCTGAGGCTGTTTCTGTAAGAGATCAGCATTTGAATCAGTAGACTGAGTGGAGTAAATCTAACTTCACTGGTGTGGGTGAGCATCACCCAGTGCATTGAGATAGAACAAAAAGGCTGAGGATGGGTGAAATCTTTCTTCTTGAGCAGGGAAATCCACTTTCTCCTCCTCTGGGACATCAGAGCTTCTGGTTTTCAGACCTTGGGACTCCAGGACATATACCAGCTACTCCCCTGTGCCCACCTTGGTTCTTAGGCCTTGGGCCTTGGACTGAGAATTATACCACCAGCTTGCCTGGTTCTCTGGCTTACAGACAACAGGTCTTGGGACTTCCTGGCCATAATCATGTAAGCCAGTTCCCATAATAATGTTATCGTTTGCGTAAAAATGCAAAATGCCCCTCTTATACATTTATATATAGCCTAGAGGTTCTGTTTCTCTGGAGAACCCTGACTAATATAGCATATAATTTTATGAGGAAATTAGGCTATGCAGAACTCTGCACTTGAGTAGGAAATTGGGCTCTGAGCTTCCTGACAAGCAAAGAGCAAAACACGTTGAATTTGGCAATTTAGCTGACATGATTAAAATATAAATATATATTTATATATATATTTTTTCAGCATCAAGCAAAGAAAGGGATTCATCTCAATAATCCTTTCAGATACATTAAGTTCAATGATGGAAAAACCATTAATATTCAGAGCAGTAGGCAAATAATTTATGGCTGAGGTGGGGCAGAACGTGCTCAGGGAGTGGGAAGTGGAGACTTCCCTGGCCCAGAGGTGGAGACTCTTGGAGGGGTCTGGCTGGCTTTGACCAGCTCCTCTCCTTGCCTCAACAGCCTCCGGTGATTTCCTGTGTTGGAGCTTTTCTAACACACAGGCTATTAAACTCTATTGTGCTGATTTGACATCTGGAACAAATTCTTTTGTCATACACCATCAGACTTTAAACAAATAAGAGCTAATGAGTTATACAGATGCCATGATTTTGCCTCGACCAATAATTACTTTGCTTACTCAAGGGTAGTATGGCAGTAACAGAGACAGGAAGATCTCTCCTGTTCCACCTCGCATTAGAATTTGTTTGCTTTGACAAGTGTCTGACTTGTCTGACGTTTACAGTGTAAAGTATTTAATTTTCCAGGTCTGCCCTGTGTATCATTCTGCCCAGGTGCTCCACAGCACAAAGGTGTGGAAAGTGTCTTTGCTTTGGAGCCGAGCCCAGCAGAGTCTAAATTTCTTCTCTCTCAATCACCATCTGAGTGAATAAGGGCAAGTCACTCACCCTCTCCGGCCTCAGTTTCCTCACCTATAAACTGGACGTGATGACATGGACCCCCTGGGGTGGGATTGCACAAGAGATGAACACAGTGTCTGACACACAGCAGGAAATCAGTAAACATTTATTCCCACCTTATCCTCAAATCACTTTCAATTAACATGCCCTTTGAAAAAATGAAGAAATCAATCTTCGTTTGACTTCATTTGACTGAGAAAAGATGTCAATCTTTATTATTAAATAGGATTTATCTATGTAAGTTCACTTTAATGATAAGTGATTTGTTAATTTTAATTTCGAGCCAATTAATCAGTGTAGTGTGGCCTTCTCCCTTCTTCCTGATGCTTCTTCAAAGTCGTTTGCCCTAGAGCATCTAAAGAAGAGATGTCAGAAGGCTGGAATAAAAGAAAATTGACAAAATGGAGCAAGAGCTATTTGGGATAAAAGGAGGTACCATGCTGCTTCCCAAGCTGACTCTCAGAGGTTGTCAGGCCAGTGGATTATAGCTCTTGGGAACAAGGATCACAGGAAAGGTCAGACTATGGCTCCAGGGATTTCTGTAGGTGATCTGCACCCCCAGCCAGGAAGCCTACTGCCACCTGTGGCAGCCACAGATGCTCACACCAGCATGAGTCGAGGTAGACCAAGGATGAGGCACCAGCAGAAATGGGGTGTGTGCGTGTGTGTGTGTGTGTGTGTGTGTATGTGTATGTGTGTGTGAGATAAAAACATAATTTTTAATAAATTGTATTTGTTTTTAATTAACACATAACAATTATACATATTTATGGGACATAGTGTGATGTTCCAATACACATATACATTGTGTAACGATCAAGTCATGGTAGTTAGCATATCCATCCTCTGAAACACTTGTCCTATTTTTGTGATGAGAGCATCCAAAATCCTCTCTTCTAGCTATTTTTTAAGTGTACAATACATTACTGTTAACTATGGTTACTTACTATGCAATAGCACACCAGAATTTATCCCTCCCAGAACTGTAGCTTATACCCATTGACCAACCTCTACTCTAGGAGCGAGAGCAGGCTCACTCCTACTCTCCTCAGCCTCTGGTAACCACTGTTCTGCTCTCTGTTTCTATAAGATCAATTTTTTTATACTTCACACATGAGTGAGATCACACGGGACTTGTCCTTCTGTGTTTGGCTTATTTTGTTTAACATAATGTCCTCTAGGTTCATACATATTGTCACAAATAACAGAATTTCATTCTTTATTATGGCTGAATAATGTTCCACTGTGCCATATACCGCATTTTCTTTATCCACTCATCCACTGATGGACACATAGGTTGATTTCATATCTTGGTTAGAGTGAATAATGCTACAATGAACATGGGAGTACAGATATCTCTGACGCATACTGATTGCATTTCCTCTGGCTATATGTCCAACAGCGAGATTATTGGATCATATGATAGGTCAATTTTTAATTTTTTGAGGAACTTCCATATTGTTGTCCATAATGACTACAATAATTTACATTCCCACCAACAGTATATAAGAATTATCCTTTCTCCTCATGCTCACCAGCATTTGTTATTTTTTTGTTTTTTTGATAATAACCATTTTAACCAAGGTGAGGTAACATCTCGTCGTGGTTTTGATTTGCAGTTCCCTGATAATCAGTGACATCAAGCATTTTTTATGTACTTGTTGGTAATTTGTATATCTTCTTTTGAGAAAAGTCTGTCCAAATCTTTCGCCCATATTTTAATCATATATCTATATATTTGCTCTTGAGTTGTTTGAGTTCCTTATACATTCTGGATAGTAACCCTTTGTCAGATGTATAGTTTGCAAATATTTTCACCCATTCTGTAAGTTATCTCTTCACTGTGTTGATTGTTTCCTTTTCTATGTAGAAGATTTTTAGTTTGATGTAATCCCACTTGTCAATTTTTGCTTTTGTTGCCTGTGATTCTGAGGTCTTATTCAAAAAAGGCCTTGCCCAGACCAATTTCCTGAAATGTTTCCCCTTTGTTTTCTTCTAGTAGTTCAGAGTTTCAGGTCTTACAACTAAGTCTTTAACCCATTTTGAGATGATTTTTGTAAGTGGTGAGAAATAGGGGTGTAGTTCCATTCTTCTGAATGTGAACAGCCACTTTTCCCCTGCACCGTTTATTGAAGAGGGTATCCTTCCCCGTCTCCCAAGTGTGTTTTTGGCTCCTCTGTCAAAAATTAGTTGGGTGTAAATGCATGGTTTTATTTCTGGGTTCTCTATTCTGTTCCACTGGTTTATGTATCTCTTTATATGCCAGTACCATGCTGTTTTGGTTACTATTGCTTTGTAGTATATTTTAAAGTCAGGCAGTGTGATGTCTCCAACTTTATTCTCTTTGAGTAAGACTGCTTTGGCTATTTGGGATCTTTTGTGGTTCCTTATACATTTTAGAATTGTTTTTTCTATTTCTGAGAAAAATGTCATCAACATGTTGATAGAGATTGCATTGAATTTGTACATTGCATTGGGTAGTATGTCCATTTTAAAAATATGAAATTATTCCAATCCATGAACTAGATACCTTTTCATTTATTAGTGTCTTTTTCAATTTCTTTTGTTGATATTTTTTAGTTTTCCTTGTAGAGCTCTTTTACTCCATTGGTTAAATTTATTCCTAGGTATATTTTTGTAGCTATTATAAATGTGATTGATTTCTTAATTTCTTTTTCAGATAGTTCAGATATATAGACATGCTACTGATTTTTGAATGTTGATTTCATATCCTGCAACTTTCCTGAATTCATTTATTAGTTTTAACAGTTTTTGGTGGAGTCTCTAGGGTCTTCTATATATAAGATCATATTGTCTACAATTTGATTTCTTCCTTTCCAATTTGGATTCCCTTTATTTCTCTTGCCTAATTGCTCTGGCTAAGATGTCTAGTAATATATTAAATAGAAGTAGTGAAACTATGCATCCTTGTCTTGTTACTGATTTTAGAGGAAAAGCTTTCAATTTTTCCCTGTTCATTACGATGTTATTAGAGCTGTGAGTCTGTCATATATGGCCTTTATTGTGTTGAGGTATGTTTCTTCTATCCCTAATTTGTTTAGGGTTTTTATCACGAAGAGATATTGAATTTTGTCAAATGCTATTTCTGTGTTTATTGAGATGATCATATGGCTTTTTCTTGCATTTTGTTGATGTGATGTATCATGTTTATTGATTTGCATATATTGAACCATCCTGGCATCCCTGGGATGAATCCCACTTGATCATGGTGAATGATCTTTGCGATGTTTGTTAAATTTGGTTTGCTGGCATTTTGCTGAATATTTCTGTATCTATGTTCATCAGGGATATTGGTTTGTAGTATTCTTTTGTTGTTGTCTCTTTCCCTGGTTTGCATATCAGGGTAAATCTGGGCTTGTAGAAAGAGTTTGAAAGACTTCTCTACACTTCCATTTTTTGTAATAGTTTGAGAAGAACTGGTATTAGTTCTTTTTTAAATGACAGAACATAACCTTAAAAGGAAATCTGAGATGGAGATTTGGAAGCACTTAGAACTAAATGGGGTATGTGGGACAATCAAAGGTGATTAACCAGTGGGTGCTTAGCACAAGCAAAGGCAGGAAGAGAAAGAAACAGCAGCTGTGGCCAGTACTTGATCTCTCCAGACCAATCACCATGGACAATGACTGCTATCTGGAGGAGTTATTGTTTAGCCTTTCCTTACAAAAATATATTAAATATAACATTTATATGGAAAAGTATATAAACCCAAATTGTGTAACAATAAATTGTCAAAATGTAAAGAACTTATAATGACAATAGAGCACCTGGTACCCCAGAAATCTCCCTTATACTCTCACCCAACCAGTGACCCCTCCTTTCTCCATGAGAGTAACCAATATCCTGACTTTCTTGCTAATATCTTTCCTGCTATTGTATTTCTTATAGTTTTACCACCTAAGCTTGCACACTCAAACATAATACATTTTTTTAGCCTTTTTCTTGAACTTTATATAAATGGTGTCAGGCATCATGTATTTTTTGTATCTGGCATATTTTGCCAATCATATTTGTAATATTCACCCATGTTGTTGCATGTAACAAACCATCATTTATTTTCACTGATATTTGGAATTTCATTATATGAATATTCTGGTGATGGGTTTATTCATTATAATATTGATAGACATAGGTTGTTTCCAGTTTGGTGTTATCATCCAAAAGGCAGCTATGAGGATGCTTATCTTTTGGTGCATAGAAACACATATGTGTGTGTGTGTGTGTGTGTGTGTGTGTGTGTGTCTGTGCGTGGCCTAGAAGTGGTATTGCTGGTTTGTAGGGTATAAGTATCTTCATGATTGGTAGATAATGCCCAACTCTTCTCCAAAGTGGTGAAATGACAGTACCATGGAGTAATTGATCTCAATGGTTCTTCCACAGACAGTTCTTAAAACTTCCTCAAGTTTTTTCTTCTTCAGGAGAAAGTTTTCTGATCTAATGTATGCCATCTAGTTATTTTAGCAGCCGTACCAAAGTATTGGATACACACATATTTTCAAAGAATGTTAATGCTTCTGATCAGAGAACAGAGCTAGTAGATCAATTATATATATATATATATATATACACACACACATATATACACACACACACTCATTTGTATCCAATGATTGTATTAATTTTATTATTAAATCAGCAAACTATTGGTTATTTTTTATGTGCAGTACTGTCAGGCTGGGTCTTTCTCACTTTCTCCTTGTGAGAAAATACTGATAAAGTTCCACAGAATATGACTACATATCTCTTTCCCAACTCCCCATCCAAGGTCACCATCAACTCATTATTCAGTATTCTCTGGGTCTAGTTCTATGATGAGCTACACAAATCTACTTAACTATACTATGAGCTATGCTGCATTTCCCCCCAAATAGCACAAAAAATAGGTAGCAAATATTTTGCTGAAATTCTAATATTTACTATCTAAGATATTTTCATATTTACTAGTCTAGCAGCACCATTAACAACAGAAATAAAGGAATCATTTCTGGGAATTGGATAAATGAGAAGGAAAATATATAATATATTCACCAGTTTTTCATAATTAGAAATAGATAATGAAACAATAAAAACAATTTACTAGCAGCTAACAAAGGTTGTCCCTGGCCTCTAACCCAGAGAAGGGCTCTTTCTGTTTTAATCACCCTTATAGCTCACTCTTTTATTTTACTTTGTCTAGTGGGAAGGCACTCAACTACCCAGACCAGCACCTCAGGGATTTGGAGTTATTCCTCTATCAGACTGACTTTTGGCCTGAGAGAAGCATGCCTGAGTCTAAGATCAGTCCAGATAATGAGTGGGGTTAGGTTTTCAAGGCAGTCTCAAAAAGCACAAGGGCAACAAAAATAAAAGTTAACAAGTCAAGCTACACAGTGAGCACACAGAAAGAGAATATTAGTGAGGCTTTTGGAAAAAATTCTGGGAGATTTTTTCTTTTTTAGAGCTTTTATTTATTTTATTGATACATAATATTAGTACGTATTTATGGGGTACACGTGATGTTTCGTTGCATGCATACAATGTGTCATGGTCAAATCAGGGTAATTGAGCTACTCATCACCTAGAATATTTATCATTTCTATGTGTTAGAATATTTCAAGTTCTCTCTTCTAGCTACTTTGAAATATACATTGTTAACTATAGTCACTCTGCTATGGAACATTAGACCTTATTCCTTCTTTCTAACTGTACCTTTGTACCCATTAACTGATCTCTTTCCATCTCTCCTGTCCCTTCTTGCCACTCAGCCATACCAGGCTTTGGTATTTTTCATTCTACTCTCTACCTCCGTGAGACCAACTTTTTTAACTCTAACATATGTGAGAACAAGCAATATTTGTCTTTCTGTGCCTGGCTTATTTCAGTTAACATAATGACCTCCAGTTCCATCCACATTGCGGCAAATGACATGCTTTCCTTCCTTTTTATGGCTGGATAGTATTCCATTGTGTATACACAGCACATTTTCTTTATCCATTCATCCATTGATGGACACTTAGATTGATCTCATATCTTTGCTATTGTGAATAGTGCTGCAATAAACACAGAAGTGCAGATATCCTCTGATATACTGATTTCTTTTCCTTTGGATAAATACCCAGTAGTGGGATTGCTGGATTGAATGGTAGTTCTATCTTTAGTTTTTTGAGAAATCTCCATATTGTTTTCCACAGTGGCTGTACTAATTTACATTCCCACCAACACTGTGTAAGAGCTCCCTTTTCTCTACATCTGTGCCAGTATCTGTTATTTTTTTTGTCTTTTTAATAATAGCCATTCTAACTGGGGTAAAAAGATATCTCATTGTGGTTTTGATTTGCATTTCTCTGATGATTACTGATGTTGAGCATTTTTTTATGTACCTGTTGGTCATTTGCATATCTTATTTTGAGAAATGTCTATTCATGTCATTTTTCAACATTTCGATGGGATTATTTGGGGTTTTTTTTCCTGCTGAGTTGCTTAAAATCCTTGTATATTCTGAATATTAGTCCCTTGTCAGAGGAACAGTTTGTAAATATTTTCTCCCACTCAACAAATTGTCTCTTTACTCTGTGGATTGCTTCTTTTGGTGTGCAGAAGCTTTTTAATTTAATATCATCCCATTTATCTATTTTTGTTTTTGCTGTCTGTGCTTTTAAGATCTTAGCTATAAAACTACCCAGACCAATGTCCTGAAGTGTTTCCACCATGTCTTCTTCTAGTAATTTGATAGTTTTGGGTGTTATATTTAAGTCATTAATGCATCTTGAGTTGATTTTTGTGTAGGTAAGAGACAGGGGTCCAGTTTTATTCTTCTGCATATGGATATCCAATTTTCCCAGCACCATATATTGAAGAGGGTGTCCTTTCCCCAGTGTGTGTTCTTGGCACCTTTGTAGAAAGTCAGTGGCTGTAAATATGTGGATTTATTTATGGGTTTTCTGTTCTGTTCCATTGGTCTATGAGTCTATTTTTATATAAATACCACGTTGTTTTGGTTACTATAGGCTTGTAATATATTTTGCTGTCAGATAGTGTGATGCCTCCAGCATTGTTCTTTTTGCTTGGGATTGCTTTGGCTAGTAGTTAGGCTCTTTTTTGATTCTACACAAATTTGGGGTTATTTTTCTATTTATGAGAAAAATGGCATGGATATTTTGATAGAGACGGCATTGATTTATAGATTGCTTTGGGTAGTATGGTCATTTTAATGATATTAGTTCTTCTAATTCATGAGCATGAAATGTCTTTCCATTTTTTTGTGTCCTTCTCAATTTCTTTCCTCAATGTTTTGTAGTTTTCCTGGGAGAATTTCTTTACCTCCTAGGTTAAATTTATTCATAGGTTTTTAATTTATTTTTGTAGCTATTGTAAATGGAATTGGCTCCTTGATTTTTCTCTCAGCTACTTTGTTATTGGTGTGTAGAAATGCTACTGATTTTTATATGTTGGTTTCATATCCTGCAACTTTATTGAATTTATTTATCAGATCTAAGAGTTTTTTGGGTGTAGTCTTTAGGCTTTTCTAGATACAAGATCATGTCATCTGTAAAGGGACAATTTTACTTCCTATTTTCCAATTTAGATGTTGTTTATTTATTTTTTTCTTGCCTAGTTGCTTTGGCTAGGATTTCTGGTACTATGATGAATATGAGTGGTGAAAGCAGACATCCTTGCACTGTGGGTGGGAGGGTGGAGCCAGACCTGGTGGACCTGTTCTCAGGGCCTCTGGTGGTGCATGCCGATTCTGGCGATGGTAGGCGGGGCAGAGTGATCTCCAGGTCCCCAGGAGAATGCCTAGGTGCTCTGTGGCCGTTCGACCCGGAAGGGCAGGGTTGCGTTCACTGACAGCAGCCCTAGGCAGTCAGCTGGAGAGCACATGCTTCAGCCCAGGTGGTGGCTACAGGTGGGGTAGCCTCTCCTCAAAGTGCTTGTAAGTGTGTGACAGCTCTACTGCTAGGGGAAATGGGGTCACTGCCAGTGGCTCATGCTTCGACTCTGGTGGCAGCAGCCAGCCACGGTGTTGGCTATGGACAGGGGATGTCAGTGAGGTTCCAGGGATGCAGAGGTGCAGGGACTGTTGGGCCACAGGGCAGGATGCAGTCCGGTGGGACCAGGCCTTCAAAAAGACACCGTGCTGCAGCTGCTCAGGTCTCATGCGCTGTGTGGGACCCAGCGTGGGCCCCTCTCTGGAGCAGTTCCGTCATACGGTCTCCAGGCAGATGCCTGTATTAGTCTCAGGGCCTGAGGATCAAGGCTGTCCTGTGACTGAGATTGCAGGAGTCTGTGCTGGGAATGTGGACCACAGTGGGGGAGGGAGTCTCTTTCTTACGCTTTCCCTACATTGGGGAGCTTGTCCCAGCCAAGCAGGCTGCCTCACCTCCCCCTCCTTCCTTGATTCAGGTATTTCCGGTTACTTCTCTATTGAAATCCAGTGTTCTCTGTTAGATGTTCTATTTGAAGTGTGATTATACTCAGAAATTATACTGTATACTCAGAAATTAACATAAACATAAAAACATAAAAGGAGGCATCAAAATGTGATCCATAAATTTTTAAAAAGCATTCCAAAGAAATTAAAATGAAACCCTAAAAATAGTATGCAATACAAAAGTACTCAGAAAAGAAAAAATAGATAAACACAAATTAGATAGAATAGCTAGAAAACAAATTGCAAAATGGTAGACTTAAAGACTATCAATCATTCAATTAAATATAATGGATTAAGCTTTCCAATCAGAAAGTAGACATGGCCAGATGGCTATGTCCAACTATATGCTATCTACAAGAGATCTTTTAAATGAAAATACATACGTTAAATGTAAAAGGATGAAAAAAAGACAGTTTACGCTAGTCACCATTTTGGTCATCCTTTTTGGAGGAGATGAGTGTCAGATATGCCTAGTTGCCATCTTAAAGCCCCTCCTCAAATTCTGGAAGATTTGAGGATAAGAGATACGAAGACAGGAGAAAAATCTTTCCCACGAAATAGATTTATTTTATGAAGTGGAAAAAACTAGAAATAAATAACTATGTTTTCTCTTAAAGTCAGACCAAATGGCAAAAGATAAACTGATTTGATGTTAAAATTTAATAGCTAATTTTAAATAGAAAACAAAATGAAAATATCATATTGGAAATATATCAGCTGCAAAATATTTAGATAACCCTCACAGGAGAAATGAATGCTTATAAATAAACATAACATTTTCTGCTCAATTTCAGGAAATTCTGAAACTCTCATAACACTGCTATTTGGAATGTAACATGCCATGGTAGAACCACTTTGGAAGGCAGCTTTGCAGTTTCTTAAAAAACTAAAAGTATATGTGCCATATGATCCATAGATATTTATCCAAGAGAAATAAAACCATATGTCCATACAAATATTTCTATGCAAATATTCATAACAGCTTTATTTGTAATAGCCAGAAGCACGAGTCAACCCAATATCTAACAGTAAGTTAGATTGCCATCGTGTGGGCTCCAGGTCACCTAACAAAGGTGAATGGGTAAACAAACTGTGATATACCCACATAATGAAATGCTACTCAGCAACGAAAAGGAATGAACTATTGATACCTCTATAAAATGGAAGAATCTCAAAATAAATATTCTAAATGGAGGATACTGTATATCTTCATTTATTTAAAATTCTATAAATACCAACTAATCTATAATGACAGAAAGATCAGTCATTGCCTGAAAAGAAGATAGGGGCTTGGGGAGAATGAGGAGTTACAAAAGGGAATGGAAAACTTTGAGTGGTGAGGACAGATTCACCATCTTGATCATGGAGATGGTTTCATGCATGTATATGTGTGCCAAAACTTATCAAATTGTGCACTTTAAATATTTGCAGTTTTGTATATGTCAATTATTTCTCAATACATTTATTAAAAACATGGTACTACACCATACTAACCAGTTTGAAATAAAACCTGTATAATCATACACTTTTAATAATGGTGCACATGTCTATTACCTGTAAGGAGAGCAATTTTGCAAGGTATATCATAAATTGTTACTATGATTATTATTAATAAAGTGTGGGTAAAATTTAAAAGAATCACCCAAAGTAGGCAACAGTCAGGCAGTTTGTGGCAGGTAGTGTTATTCTCTGATTTGTCTTTCAGAGAAATACGTGCTTGGAAATGTTATAGACTCACCTACGGGAGAGTGTTGGGCTCTATGAGTGTCACACTTGGGTCAACCCATTTGGCTTATGTTCCCCAGCAATCGTCAGATTTGCGTGCTACATTTGATTGACCCTTTGTTACTTCTGTTTGAAACAGAATAGCTAAGTTCTTTAATTACTCCTTTAGGGACACTTAATGTATTCTAAGTGTTTACTAAGCCTTGGAAAGTGATTGATTGCCTCTGGTTAATACTTTCATACTCAAGGTTAATTATTGTTTTCTGATAATATTTTCTATTCATTAACATCCTTTAATAAATCAGGCAATCATTGGTTAGTTAAGTGGACAAATCTTAACATGAGAGCTAAAGTTTCCACTAAGGGTCAATCTACTAATTTCTTGGTTGTAGATGATATGGAGAGACCCTATAAAATAAAAATGCTTATGTTGGGCATCTTCTCTTTAACTAAATGATGCTATAAATATACTGTAAACAGCCTGGAGCTTACTATTTCACAAGGCTGAATAATCACGAAGGAGGCATAGCTAAGGAAGTCGGGTACAAAGAAGATGGGGGCAAGGCGGGAGAGGGATGATAGAACTGATTTCTCATTGAATGTAATGAATTAGGCACAGAAATTTGCAGTAAGGGAAAGAAGAAAGAGAATGTAAAGGTTTTTGATGCTTTATAGACCTTCTCTGAACCTTAAATTTTAATAAGTTATCCTTAAAAGATGACGAGTCCCTTAATATGAAAGGAAGATGAGAACATATAAACCTCACATCAGGCTCCGGCTGGCTTCCTGCTGATTGAATTCTACAGAAATCAATAAAGAGATATGCATTTCACAGTCTGGAGCTATTTTAGGGAGTCCTTCTAAAGATAGGCAGAGACCTTGTGTATCCCTTGAAGAGGGTTAAAAGGAAGCAAAGCAAAGCTACAGACATTAAACTAAATCCAGATAAGAAATTCTGACTCTGTAACTAAAAGTAATGGGTGTGATTAATAAAGAATGAAAATCGTGTAACTTCTAAGAACAGCAGAATTATGAAGATACTGATGATACCATTCCAAATGTCTCCTTTCCTGCATCGCTTTAAATAGTTATTTGCTAAACACTGACAGTGATCACAGCATGGTGTTAGGTAGCAAAATGTAAGAAGAAAGAGGGGGGAAAATGTATTTGGTAGTCAGAGTTCATCTTGTCACTTTCCTGCTTAAAAATGGCTACTGGCTTTCTGTTTCTTAGAACACAATGAATAAATGCCTTAGCAGGCATGCAAATTTGTTTATATTCTGTCTCCAATTCACCGTTTCTTTTTTTCTTTTTTTATTTCGGAATATTACCGGGGTACCAACGCTTTGGCTACATATATTGCCTTTGCACCATCCAAGTCAGAACTACAAGCGTGCCCATCCCCCAGACAGTGTGCTCTGCACCTGTTAGGTGTGAATTTACCCATTCCCTCCTCGCCTCTCCCACCTGCCCAACATCCAATGGATGTTACTTCCATATGTGCACATCAGTGTTGATCAATTAGTACCAATTTAATAGTGAGTACATGTGGTGCTTGTTTTCCCATTCTTGTGATACTTCACTTAGAAGATGGTCTCTAGCTCCCTCCAGGATAATGCAAGAGGTAGGTCACGATTATTTTTATGGCTGAGTATACATATACCACATTTTATTAATCCACTCATGTATTGATGAGCACTTGGGTTGTTTCTACATCTTTGCAATTGTGAATTGTGCTGCTATAAACATTCGAGTGCAGATGTCTTTTTTATAGAATGTCTTTTCAAAACAGATTTTTTAATTCTCTTTTCTTTATAACCATCTCCACTGCTATGTCCAAAGGATGCTTCTTATCTACAATATCTCCCCACCTAATGGGAAACTCACTCCATATCTTAACCCTCCATTATCTTATGCACAAACTTATGTTTAAAGCAAATCAGATCATGTCTTTCCCCACTTAAATTGTTCAATGCCTTCCCATTGTGCTTACATAATCCCAATTCCCAGTATGTAGGCACCGCCTATACGACACTGTATAGGCTGGTTCCTGTCTACCCATCCAATGTCATTTCATGCGACTACCTCTTAGCTCCCTCTGCCTCAACCACACTGGCCTTTTTCTTTACCACGTACACAGGAAGCTCTTGCCTGCCTGAGGGACGTGGCCTTTTGGCCTTCTTTGAAAACGTTTTGAGTTCTATGAATTTTGTAGTATTTTTCTTTTCAAATCATCA